>QVNW01003466.1:0-10758 GCA_014825475.1 Pseudomyrmex flavicornis
ATATACGATTACTGTAAAATTTAAAAAACAGAGCGGATTTATCGTATATAACTGATACTATTGTTACTGAAAGATATGTAATATATAATTTAATATATATATAGATTTAAAATATGTAAGAGTAACAATTTTGTATAAATTATTCTTTGCAGACAGACTTGGATTTTTTAGACCTATTCAAAAATTGCGCATCGGCGTTTCTTATAAAAAATAGGTTTTTGAAACATAAGAGTTTTAAGACTAAGACAGTGATAGTATGAAATGAAGACGAGAGTCGGAACATGTTCTTTTTTACTGAAAGTAATTCTTATTTATATATATTGAAAATATAGTCAGAGACAAACTCTAGTAGTAAATTTTATGATCCACTGCCGTTTTTTATTTACGTTCATTAAAAATTAGGGTCTTATGCTTTTAAGCGTAAAGTAAAGAATTAATGAAAGGAGTCTTTTATCGCAAAAGTGGAGCTTGATAAATGAGAAGAATAAAATGTTTATTGCAACAAAGATATGATTCGAGTGCGAATTAAGTGTTATAATGATCACAAAAAGTACAAATTCAAGTGGTATGTAGTTTTGGCTTAGTGTAGTTTGTGTTGTCCGTCATATCTACCTATCGCTAATTTGAGTACAACCCGCAATATTTCAATAATTAAAATATCGAATCAACGCGATAGCATATAGAGCCCACATAGCACAGAGCAGTATCAAATCAAAGATAAATAGGGTGCAGTAGTGGGTCAGTTAATTATTATTATTATTATAATTGGTAATGTTTGCACGTAAGTTATTGTGTGTCCAAATCAAAAAGATAGTAATTATGTATAGTATTTTGTATATGGTGATATGCGCAAATGTACAGATTTTGCGATGCAGAAAAATATACAGATAAAAATATACAGATTTGCAGTATTATCTCTTACATACCTATACTAGACAAATGTTTTATTACATTTATCGTTAATATTGTGTTTCAGATATTTGATTTGCATCACGACTATATTGATAGTATTATACTTTACTTTAAATATATTACACTTCAAATATATTACAATAATTACGCATTATTACACTCACAGTCATTACGCGTATATTTTTGTAAAAATATTGTATAATACATTTGTTTAATTATAATCTAGATTTAGTTTTTTTTATTTTACATACACGAAAACTTGTGTCACGGTATAGTCAGCATGAAGCTCTTGGTGAAAGCATCACCTATGTTTTACGACTCAAATTGTGTATTACTTACACTTATTTAAAATTTTTGAGTTTTGTTTCAAATTAACGACTTGTTGAAAAATAATTTAAAAAATTATTTTGCACTTACCATTTTTATTATAAAGTAACTAACTTATAACATATAACCTACTTATCTAATGTTTGATAAAAATCTTATACTTTATTTTTATTTAACATATTTTGTTACATAACACACGCTGATTGATATATTTATTTCTCTTTTACTTTCTTTCTATTACATATATTTATACTGTGTTTTTAATGCGTGCTTTATTTATTTATTTAAGTGTATTTTGTTTAATAACTAAATATATAATGTAGTAGATATGTAATATAAGCTATTGTATCTTAATAAAGACTCGACTTTATTTTATGAACAACTTGTACAAATTATTATTGAACTTATATTAAACTCGTAAACTATATGTCGAATGTTACTTATAATTAATAAGTCGTATATAAATACTGAACACACAGTTAATGAAAGATTTTTCTAATAATAAAAAAAGAACATTATTCTAAGACAAAAATTTATTTAGTGCAAAACATTTTTTATGGTTTGGAATTAAATACATAGTAAAGCATATTATGTACGTCACGTATTTGTAAAATTATTACGTAAATTGCACTTTAAATAAAAAATTACGACGATGTTTAACTTTTATTACAATGGCATGGAGAAGAAAATATGGCTAAAACAGATTACATAATATAGTTATTAGAAAATCTTATACACTTTTGCAAGTTTGATAAGAATTATAGAATTCTAAGCTATATATTTTTATAAGAAATATGTATAAAATATATTTTATAGAAATATATATTTATAGAAAAAAAACAAAATAAGCGCATCCATAACTAATAGGTATTTCAAATTTCTACTAACAGAAAAATCCGCACATCTTTAAAAAAAAAAAGATTATTATATATTTACTTTAAATATTGTATAAAAACATTTACCGTGTGATGTAAGTCCATCAGTATTTCTAAGAACTTTTCATCGGTAATCTGAAAACACTATGTGTTGTTATCACTGAATGTAATGTACTTGTGTAAAAACACTCAATTTTATAAACTAGAAGTAGTCTTACATTATATTACAACAACTTAAAAAAATAGTGATTATTAAATAACTCTAACAGACGCAAGTAAAGTATATTATTTGTATAAAAAAAAAAAAAATGTATGGCTTACATGTATATAAATAAATGAGTAATTTCATACGTACCATTAACAGGCCTTCGTCTGAATATATGTTGTTAATAATACAGCTTATTATTGCAACTATATTAATGTTTCTATCAAAATAAGAACGTAACAGACTTATAATTAATAAAATTGACATATTAGTATATACAATATACTTTTATCAAATACGATGCAACAATGAATATGCAGTAAGTATATTGTAAGTGTAATTATAAAAAAGCAGTCTATGTAGAAACATAAACTGTAAACATACGTACATACATTATGTAATTATGCAAAAATCTATAGATACATACAAAATAATGTTTTTTTACCTTCTTCCTTTTTCGTCTATTACATGTAGTATAGAAGAAAGCGATTTAACATTTCTTGAATGCTTTGCAAACATATTGAAGAGAATAGCAACAATATCACTTTCTGTTTCATTGAAAAGTAATCCATGTGATGGTAGAAAAAAATTTAAACAAGCAGAGACAGATATCTCAATGTTACTGTTAACTCTAGAACAAGGTAAGAATTCTAATAGCCCTATCTCTTTTGACTGTTTTGTGTGGATTTTCAGTAGTGTATTCCAAATTGCAGATGTCTCGAAAGTGACATTTTCTACCACTAAACCTTGGCAATATAACCATCTCTGCCAACTTGGCAAAAATCTGCAAATAAAACACATACACTTATAGTTAAAGAATAATCCTAGCGTTATTGTATTAATTTTTTTTTAATTTTAATAATGTATCAAATCTCATTGTCACAGTTCAAATTACATAAAATATCAGTCCAACAACAAGATGACGTCTTTTTGACTTCAAAGAACGTCAGATTGCTAATGAAAAAGTAGAATACAACATACTTGTTTCTCTCAGGATTTTTAATGTGCCACTCTAATGTTGTATTAACATGGTCATTGCACTTTAATCCACCTAAAATGCACGTCCATTTCAAAACTTCGTGGTATAAGTGATTACTGACACTATTTTCTACAGAATATATGTCATACAACATATCTATGTCATCAAGAAACTTATTCAATATTGCCAAAAGTTTATCCTATAAAAATTTAATGTGTTATACTATATCTTTAACTTCAAATTGTACTTAATATTTATTATTTCCTGATCTTTGTATTATTTATTATATTATATCGAAGACTTGTAATATATTATTATTATATATAGTAACGCATATGATTATTATATACCAATTTTTTCTATTCTCTATTATTTATGAAAGTACATGTACAATTTATGAAAGTACAACATACGTTTGAAATATAAAGTAACAGAGTTATTGTTTTTTTCATTTATCACATGTATGCTTATTCCATTTGAAATCAAATCTTATTCTTATGTCAACGATATATTTGTACAACTCAGTATCGCAACTTTTTAGCAGTTTATTTATAAAAATACTTTAACAAAGTTTTTCATCTTTTAAGTGTAAATTTTTCTGATTTTCTATTATTACGTACTTTCTTTGTGTACTATTATTTACCTTGATATGTCTAGAAATATCACTTATGGGATACAGAAAATACTTCGATAAGTTTTCAAGAGCAAAAAGTAAAGGATACCACACTATGTAGGATTTGTCTACACGAAATAAACTGCTTGCAATGTCAAAATATATGTCTACATCAGTATAACTTGAAACAGAAGGTTCGTTATATATTGTATTTTGCACCAAAAAATAAAAAGCGTCGTCGAAAATTTGTGCTAAAGTGACATCAGATAAATCAGCGTGTGTCATCTTTGAATTTTCTAGGAAAAGAGTAATATTTCTCCAAGACTGACGGTCGTAGTTGACGCGATATCCTAAAACAATTAATTGTTTAAAGAAAAACGATGTATGAGAAAAAAAAACAAAAGAAGAACACAGCAACTTTAATTACGATAGTAAAAGTCTTTTTAAAATATTCACAGACTAAATAGAAAACTGATAATTTATGTCTGTTGCTACATTACCAGAGCTGTTCACCACAATAGCAAACTCATTTTCCATAAGCACCGGAAGCAACGGGAGAGTATCAGTTGGGCTTAAGTAATACTGATAGCTGGAAATAATGTCTGTCGTTGTTACTTTGTAAAATGACACAGGTATCCACCACTTGTTCGAGCACGAATTAGTTTGATCAACATCAATACAGTTTATAACTGTTATATTCAGATTTTGTGTTGTATTACTTGTACTATTGTGTTGTATTACTTGTACCACAGGATACCCAACTCTTGCTGTCCATGACGTTATTATGTCTTTAGCTATTTTCTGCTGGTACAATCTCTTAGAATTGAGGACTTCTTCATAATCTGAGTTCCAAAACTTATCGAGTAGTGACTGTTTATTGTATGTATTTGGTGTGCTATCATTAACCGTAACAACAAATAAAGCGTTATTACTTGCTTTAAATCTCAAAGAAAAATATTTGATTTTTTTTTTTATGTAGTATTATTAACGTGCCCGTCAACCGTCAGAGCAATTTTTGCGAGCACAAGAAAAATATTTGATGATTGTTCCAGATTATGAGGATTTTACGAATAATGTCAATAACATTTAAATGAAAAGTTTTGGAAAATAATACTTTGTACATACTCACGTGTTATAATATACATGTAGAGCTTCTGCAAACGTATAAGTGTATAGCAAATCTTGTTCAAATATGGTACTGAGCATATAGAAGGTACTGAATGCTACAACATAATTTATAGTAGTAAGATTATGAAATTCTATTTAAAAAAATATTTATTAGTAATAACCTCAATAGATTCACACATTACCTAAATATTATTCATACATACCTAAATTTAAACATACCTAAATATTATTCATATAACTACAGTTACTTTCCATATCAACAATAAGAATTTTAATGTATTATTGTTATGTACTTGTATGATATAAAAGTGTGTAACTTAAGTTTTTCACTTTTTAGCAATTTACAATATTTTACTAATTAATATAAAACAGGCCTTTAAAACTAATGTTCAAAACAGCAATCAAACGTTATAATACACTTTCATAAATAAATAATATTCGAACTTCAAATTCGTCGCGAAGCTGTGATCCACCGTTATTTGTGGTAAATCAATTGATTGCATAGCAGGCATTTTGACTGTTAAATTTCCGGTTGTTTGGTGACTCTCTTCGTGCAGTCACTGACATGTGATCGCAAATAATTCTTATTGTCATTTTTATCAGAGCTCAGATTGACTGAAGAGAATAAAAAATAAATTATCAAAACGTCTTAATCATCTAATGCGTAGTTTCCTGTTACGTAGTCAATTGATTTCGACGTCGAATTTAAAGTTAGAATTTTACTAATATAAGATATAAATCAAAATCTCATATTGCTTTGTCTCTATATTATTTTGTAGAATATGGCGTTATTTAAGTAAAGTTACTACATACATTATTTCTCTTACCTTTTTCTTGCCACAATTTACCAAGTATGTAATTTGAAGATATGAATGAAGTATCTTGACTTGAAAGATTATATTTTAAAAGTGCTTCTGTATAATCAAAAAATATCCGTCGTGTTTGGACCACACTCGACTTTAGTAAAGACGTACGATGAAACTACATCAAATTGAATAATTACACAAATATTTAAGTAGTTCAGCTAATATGTAAGTAAAATAGTAGCGTAATACAATACAAATAGTATCGTAATACAATTTTAAAAAAAATATAGATTTTGATAATATTCTTTAGCAGAAAGATAAATCAAACACAGCAAATTATTAGTAGCAACATGACAAGAAACTCTATATGTATTTTATACTATATATACACATATTATATATGTTTCTATGCTATAGTATTATGATAATATATGCTTATCTGTTTAGCATAAATAGAGAAATATAAAATATTTCCAACTTTAAGTAAAATTTTTAAAATAGTTTTTAGAATAAAATATTGTTTTTTTTTTTGGGTATCACATTTATGTTTGTCTAAAACTGTATCTAGTTCAGAAACGCAAGACTAACCTGATCATAAATATACACGCCGTATACTGTCAAAAAACCTTCAGTAAACCACAAATCAGATGGCCTAATTGTAATTACCCAATTACTAAACATTTCTTGTGTCACACTACGTACTATCAAACATGTTACTTTTTTTTGTTTTATAATTGACTCTATATTTTTGTCGTATATAATGTCAGCTTCCCTGAAAATAAAATAGTTATTATTGCTACAACTTTAAACTCGCTTCTAAATCAATAATGTACCGAAGAAAAACATAATTTTAGTAACGTTTTATTTTCGGTACGTACATATTATGTTTTAGAAGCTTGTTTTTGTGTCTTGAAGTACGTAATTTACCTGAAGATAACAAGTTCTGTATTTACTATAGTTTCGTAGTTAGTCACATTTACTGGAACTATCAGGTAAGTAACATTATATAGAGTGGCATTATTCCATACATTTTTGATAAAACTGTTAATATTTTGAATAAGAGATCGTGCATATGTTATGCTTGTTGTTGCCTGTTGTCTGTTTATGATACTAAATTTATCTACCGATATATATTTCTTAGGAAACACATAGTAAATCGTTGGTATGATAGATACTGTTACTATATGCGTGGATATTGGAGATCTACTATTAAAAACCACAATCTTCACATTTTCTGTTTGAGTTTTTTTTTTTTTATGACCTATATTTGATAAAGCAGTTACAGTATTACTATGTGTAATTTGAATTGAAAACTTAGCCTTAATTGCTGGATTTTCCATGTATGGAAATATCCATCTAGCAGGAATACACGGTAAAATCATAAATCTATAAAATAAAAACAATAAAATAAATAATCCGTAGATAAATTATTAGGTAAATATACTATCATTAGATAAGTTTTTTTTATTTATTAGTAAAAATTTATAAATCGTATTTTTACTGAACAAATGTAGTATTAATAGAATACAATTTTATAGAATAATCTATATTTAGTGAGATAACTTGCGATTTTTAGGAATAAATATTATTAATAAATGTACATAATTTTAAATATAGTATATAAATGTTATATAATATGTGGTATATAAATTAATAATATATTATAAGGTAATCTATAAATAGTATAAGGTAATGTACAAAAAAGTATTTACGAAACATTTATGTACATTAAATGATAATATTGCAATTAAACGTAATATACCTTATAATAATAATATATTATTATAAGGTAATGTACAAATTATACGTTTAATTGCAATATTATCATTTAATGTACATAAATGTTTCGTACATACTTTTTGATATTAACGTTCTATAGAAATAGATATAAACCATAAATGACATTGTATAATGATGTTTGCAGCATTAGAAAGTTATTACTATGTATTAGCTTTTTCTGCACTTACTCTTTCTTTTCAGGTCGATTTTTTAGTTTGGTTATGAATGTGGAAACTGTCGCAACTTTTTCTAAAGAACAATTATAATTCGACTGTATCGAGTATTTTCCAGGAGGTATTTTTATCCCATCGTATAGAGTTATTATTATCTGTTCTGTATCATTGTCTTTTACTTTAAAGGATGTACGATATTTTGCAATGAAACTAATGTCCACAGGTTTAAAGTGATTTTCCGTAAAATATATTTTTTCTATACTTCTGGTTTTCCATTGTAAAGGAAAAGAATTGGAAAGAATTTCAGGTTCAGGTATTACTTGTAATGTCTGTATATCGCAATAACGGTTTATATGTAATCTTATGTTTTGCTGTGTACATGTAAAGTTTATATCAACACTAGAATTGCAATGTCTCAGACAAATTCTCATCAGTAAAAGAAGCAATCCCGGTGATAAATATTAAGCCTATAGTTCCGAAGAGTTTAACTGGTTGTATAATTTGTATCTGTAAAATTATATTGTTTCTTAAACACAAAATACAGACGCAAATAAAACTGCAAATATAATACAAATATTATATATATATGTATAAAACAATGTTTGCTTTCTTGCACAATTGTTAAGTACAAACATGTGTATAACTGTTGTAAGTATATTTAACATACCACGAAGGCTTTGTTTCTATCACATATACATATAATATTTTTTCATGATCATGTTTTTACTAATATGTCATATACAGTAACAATTAAGAAAAGAAAAACACATGATATGTTTTCTAAATTTGTTTTTGACAAGATATATATGAGACGATGTCTTGAGGATTGACTTTTGGTTTGGTGTAAAAACTTAAAATTTAAATTCGTTAAAACGGTTAATCGGAATCAGTTGCAGGATGTTTTGCAACGATTGTATACAGTTTTTTTTTCTGTCAAGTTTACGTTTTGACTATTATTTAAATTCTCTTCAGTTGAGTGAATGTAATGAAATAAAATATAAATTCAGACACAATTAATTAATTATAAAATTAAATTGTAAGTTGAAAAACCAATTCTTACAGTCATGGCATTATTTTCTTATTATGGCAATTGTCTTATTGTACATGACAAACAATGTCACAACTGGAAGAATCGATTTTCCAATTTACAATTTAATTTTTTAATTAAATTTAATTTTATAATTGACTTTAATTATATAATTGTTATTGAATGTATATTTTTACGATATTTCACTTTACTCCATTACATTCACTCAACTAAACTTAAATAACAATGAAAGCGTACTGACAAAGAAAAACACTGCGTACAATCATTGCAAAACACTCTGCAACTGATTCTGACTAGTCGTTCTCAACGAAGTTAAATTAAAATATATATGATATGTATTATATATGATTTATTCCATGAAACGAAATAAATCTAGACAAAATCGATTTTTTACAGTTTTTTAAGCGCGTTTTTAATATTACATTATATTACGACAAAGTAAAAATACTTTTTGATTATACTACTAGTTATATAGTTTTAATATATATTATTTAATATTTGCTTTCTTATTTCACACATATATATGTATACATTCACACTTATACACATATATATGTATATAACTTAAAATGTTGTCACCTTTATTTCTGCTTTTATATCGTTTAATAACATCATACGATGTTATTTTTTGATACACGTATGAACATCATACGTTTAATAACAAATTTTTGATAAACGTATGATGTTATAATACGCTGCTAAACTACTAGATAAATTTAGTATATAGTATGTAGTTGTTTTTCCGTGGAAGACAAAATGAACTTTATATTCGCGTAGGATACGAGATATAAGATTTACTTATTTTATACCAAATATTTGGTATTTTCTTAAACAAAATATTATACAGACGCATAATTTCTTACCAGGTTCATTATAGTAACGTCCAATTTATTAACATACCAATCTTGAAACAGATTGTTGCAAACAATCCGAAAACGAAATGCTTAATTGCGATCTTACGCGTAATTGCGATCTTTCCACTTCAAGAAATAACCGATAACTGAAGCTTGTTCTCGCGTAGAATAATAACTACATTACACATATCACGATGTAAACGCGTGTGTATGGGAAACGACCTTACATAGCATGTGTATATGTAGACATATGTATGGTGATGAGAACAGTAAAGGTTTGAAATGTCTATTCGATACGAATAAAATTTCATATACAAAATGTTATATTTCAAGTTTTGTTTCTCTTTCAATTAACAATTCCACAAAAATTCTAATCTCTATACAATATACGATTACTGTAAAATTTAAAAAACAGAGCGGATTTATCGTATATAACTGATACTATTGTTACTGAAAGATATGTAATATAATACTATTGTTACTGAAAGATATGTAATATATAATATAATATATATTATAGATTTAAAATATGTAAGAGTAACAATTTTGTATAAATTATTCTTTGCAGACAGACAAGGATCTTTCAGACCCACTCAAAAATTGCGCATCGGCGTTTCTAATTAAAATTAGATTTTTTCAACGTAAGAGTTTTAAGAGTAAGACAATGATAGTATGAAATGAAGACGAAAGATGCGGAACAAATTCTTTTTTAATGAAATTAAAAAAGAACTTCTCTTACATACAATGAGATAATAGTCAAAAACAAAATCCATTACTAACAGTTAAAATTTCATTATTTAATGTTATGATTTACTGCCTTATTTATTACATGTACTAAAAAATAAAATGAAACGGCGGCGCAAAATTAATTAGCCTTTTTATCAATGATTCTTACTTTTCATCACGATATTCAACAAAGAACAATCATCGTTTTTCGCGTTTAACTACGTTTTTCACCTAGCACAACAAAATTGAAATAATGACATAATCGCGATTAAAACCACATGGTTTGATGCGTTTTGACGAGCTCTAGGAGTAACAAATAGTTTTATTTTGATA
>QVNW01003467.1:0-33381 GCA_014825475.1 Pseudomyrmex flavicornis
TCTATCTATCGACTCACAAAAAAACTAGGACGATATTTGAAGCCAACTGCCATTTATGCCGTACACGCTCTTACTTTACAGACTGTATCTCACGACAATCATACATTTAATCATACATTTGAGTTTCTGTTTTCCTTTAAATATTAAGTTTTAACATATTGTTTTAAACGATGGAGTCAAAATAATAAACAATTGACTGTAAGTGTAAGTGTCAAAAACATAATTCTCTAAAATTGCGTATCGACAAAGTAATGAAATTAGAGAACGTTTTCGAAAACGACGTCTTATTAAAAAGATAATTATTTTTGAAATTTTAAAAGCGTGTTTAGATCTTTTCTGAACTGCGTGCGCTACCAATATGAATCTCATTCGTATTCTATTTTGCTATTATTATATATATTATTCTATTTTACTAATATATTGTAAGGGTAGTATATTGTAAAGTAGGTAAACAAAGAAAAACTATATGCATAGAATATAATATAATACATACACATACAAAGAGAGAGGCGAAAAGAAGATTTGACAAATTTAAGTCAAATGATATCTAGCGCAATTGCGATAAATCGGTGAAATCTTCTTTTGGGGATGCTAAAGCAGGTCACCTTGTTCCTTTGAAGACATTTTGAAATCCCGCGACGATTTCGGCGCGGTGCCAGTCGAGAGATAAGGACTTCCGGAAAAATCCGGAACGTTTGCTTGAATATGGACGTAGACGTTTTCCCAGGAGTCTACAACCGCGCTATTTTCACAAAAGATAGGTACGTTTTTCTTTGCATTTTTTCTTTCTCTCTACGAAACACTCTTCTCGAAATGGCAACATTGACGAATCAGTCTTGGGAATCGTTTGTCTCGCGAGACACGATCGTCGTCGTAAATTCCGTTGACTTATTTTATGCGAAGTGCAAGTTATTGCCGCTATTATCGCTTTCGCACGAGCAAAGATCGAGCGAGATACCCGTCGTGCACGGGGGCATGGCGCTGCGCTTTAACGATATGTGTGAAATATGCAATATCTTGCGAAATTCATGATACATTTCTCATGTAACTCCTGCGGGATCTTGGTCCGCGCCAGCTGTCGACACCTCTGCTATTTACCGTCGTCGTTAAGCCGCACCTGCGGTTACGTGAAATTAACGATCGAAATATTACGGTTGTACAAGTCATCGAGATAATTTTCCGTTTATATAAAATTACTGAGATATTATAAATTCGACAAGAATAACTTCTTCGTAACATGCGATCTTGATACAACAAGAAAGTTCAGTCTCGCACGTTCGTGTAATACAATTTTTTTCCACTCATTTCTTTTGTCATATTGTAACATATAGACAACATATGTGCGACATAAAACAAAATTACTACATGTACCACAAGTTTCGTCTCTGATATAAATATGTTACACACGAAGAGTAGATATATTGGAGAGACTGCATGCGCGGAATAAAGTGTTGCTCAAGGCGTCTACCTCTATCTTAGATCTCGATATTAAAATCGTCGTGTTCTCATAACAATGCCTATGGTTGAAAGGTCACTCGGCGGGAATGGAACGACCAAGAGATAGCAAGAGGCACGCGTCCCAGTTATTCGTTGAGGGAAGTCTGAATACTTGCCTTGGGCATTCGGTTGAATGCGTCGCTCTATTTAAATTCCACCCATGGAGAATGTTTCGTATTAAGAGGTTCGGCGAGTCTTGCAGTGGTGTATGCCGGGAGGAAATGTAGCTATCGTCTCCGGATGATGCGGCGGCTTCGACAATGGCAAAAAGTTGAGTGCGCCGTTGTGACGATAGCAGATCCTTCCGGCGCTTCCATGAAATAAGGAACCTTCGTGTGGATAAACAAAACTATGTATCGAGAAGAGCGAATATTTCACCGCGTGTACTGCGGCGCACACGTATGAACGCCACGATGGGACGAACAAGCGATCAAAACATTTGAATAGCGATTTCCGCGTTTGAAGATTCTTAATTCTTTGTAGACTGACTTCCAAAATAGTTTACTAGTTGGACTGACTGGATCTGTGAAACCCACGCGACGTTAAAATCAAACATCTCCGCGAAAAATCAATATTTTTCCTTTTTTTTTTTGAAACGTAAGTTTGAACGATTCTGCGTTGATAAAAAAAAACAACAACAACAAATTAAATAAATTTCTAGTAGTTTCGAAGATATAAATTCCCAGTGTCTCTAATTAAAATTAGTTTTTTTAAAAAACAACTTGTTTTAAAAAAAAACTACTTTTAATTAGAGACACTGGGAAGTTTGAACTTTTCGGGCCTGGGAGACTTATATCAGCTCACAAAAAGTTAAGTAATCGATCAAGGATAAAAAAAAAAAAAAACGAGAATACTGTTTCAATTTAATATTGAGAGAATAGTGCGCTTCGATATTTTACACACATTACGCATTTCATTCATTTTTTAAATATACTGTATAAAATCTGTAAAATTAAATTATACAATTGAAAATACTTGGAATCAGTGACATTACAATGTTTTATATAGTGGTTTATGAACTGATTAGAGTATACAAAATATTTTTAATCCGATATCGAGATATTTCGGCTGTTTTAATTGAGCACATTCTCGCGCTAGATTTGCGCTCGACAAAATCATGATATTCACGAAACTGTTTCAGTTATTTGAAACAGCCAGCACACCACTTGAATACTTCATCGGAGCATGGCATCTCTTGCATTTCACGCTTTTCTCCGTTATCTCCGAGATACATATATTTTGCGTTTTCGTGAAGTATAAAAATATTTGCAAAGACACAAAAATTCAGGATTTTATAACGTTTCCGCTATTTGCGTCTTGGCATTTCCCGGTAAAAACTTTGAAGTACCTACTCTCGTGAGAAACTTGGTTGAAAAACTTGTGATCATCGATCATATAAGCGCGACGCTTTAAACGGAATCGCGAGGAACAAGAAAACGGCAGCGCATTTTAAATTTAGAAAATAACTGGAAACACCCTCGTCTATTGCGCTATTAGTGACTGTGACAGATGAAAGAGAGATGCGCATTCTGCCGTTATCGGAAGAAGAATAAACTCAATTATTTTGACATCAAAGCTGCCATTCTAGAGACTCGGTTCTTCGTCATTGAGTCGCACTCTCTGCCGAGTAGGTTTCCACTATGTACTTCTTTATTTCTTCACTGCCTCTCACGTCGTTAGCTCCGTCTACTTTTTCGTTGTCTCTTCGGAGATGCTATCTCGGATCGAATGGACGACTCTTTTGGTATCGACAATCGCCAACGATACGAAACTAATGGCACCGTAGGCTTCGTTATTTTTTTCTACTCATCTTTTTTCCGACTCTTCTCTTTGGAGATATTATTTCGCCGCAATAAGTCGTGTAACGGCATTATAACATGACAGTGCATTTTTTAAATATAATCAACGGATGTAATTTCGCGACTGTTTGTTTAGCACGTCAGGTTGTTTTTATTTAGAAAACCATGTCGTTTCACGTATTTGCTCTGAAAAGTTTTGTACGTAAAAATACTTATGTATCAAACAACACACACATATACGCGCGCGCGCATCTCTAAATTTCCAGATTTCTTTTAACATGTTATAATACTCTGTTCATATAAAAGACATTTGTGTCACATCACGTTCGTAAAAATTCCGCAGGAAAGACCATGAATGCATCTCCGTTGGTCTCGAACTCGAGAGCTATCATCCGCAATTCCTCCTCGTGGCCAGCTTCTAAAAACCGGGGCCACCTGCCGGACAAGCTAATTTATCTCTCGTGCGAGGTTTAAAGCCCTTCCGTCGTTTATCTTGCCACTCGCCGACGAGTGGGGGATCCGCCGCTCGTTTCTTTTTTTCGTTGCCCTCGCTCTTTTCCTCTTCCCGCTTGTGCTCTTTAACGGACACCAAATTGAAAAACACCCACTCGTCGCGGAATCCTCAGGGACTTCGAGAAATTGTCCCGACGAATCTACGTCGTCGCTGTAGCGCGACGAAGTCGAAAGAATTACGTCGTGGCGTTCATGCGTTAACGTCGTTGTCAAGGAAATTAAATGTCTTTCAATTACGCGTCTTTGCTACGATACATTAAAATAAATGGCCAAGTGCAAGCATATGCACGAAAATGTGTGTATATGTGTGTAGAAGAGGTACGAATAAATATCGAGAAAGATAAAGCTCACGATAATAAATTAAGCTGATTAGATTAATAGACGAAGATAACACAAAAGCAATATTGAGAACGTTATTAATTTTGTATGTTCCACACGTTTATGGGGCATCGCAATTTATTTCATTGCGCGGCCATTCGACTAATGTTTGTTATTGCATCAAATCACCTGAGACCTACTCCACATCCGATAGAAACAGAGCTATTACTAATTGAAAGTACGATCGGATTTCACTGCTGATTCTGTCTGATCTGCTTTACTGTTTTTTTTTCTTCCGTACATCGCTGCGAAGTTACGTGTTTTACTGTAACTCACTTTTACGCGCTACGTTTTTATGATTCCATACGCGAATCTGAAAGGATGAAGCCGAACAGTCGGCACGTTTCGTTTTAATGAAACGCACGTGATGGGAACGTGAACGTCGATATCGCGGCCTGAACGTTCGCAGTGCCGAGATCATCTCTCGGCAACGGCCGCAAACAGTATCGCATTTTGCGGAATTCTAGGAGAAAAAAGAAACAAATGTTTCGAAGAGGTAAATGCGCGGCAAACTTGCCGGAGCCAGTCGTGGAGCCTATTACCAAAGTGCATAGGAAAGCACGTATCTGTAATATTCATGGAAACGAGCGCTCGGTCTCTCGCGGATGAAACGGCTGCTGATTGCGTATCGCGCAGTTAAAAATTCGTGTTTGTATTTTTTGATATAATTGCGAATACACGCGAATAGCTCTCGCGTGATAATTTGCAAAGCGAAGGTTCGAATTGTACGAATTACTCGATCTAACTTTTTATATATTATACATATATATTTTTTATAAATGTTTATTTGATTTAATTCGATATGTTTTTAGATTGCATCAGTTTTATTTGATTGAAATATGATCGCAGAAAATCTATTTATGCATCTACGTAACGTTTTTTTTTTGTTTTTTTTTTTTTATATTGAAGGGTTAATCTTTTTTTCAGGATTAAATTGAAATTGCTGTAAAAAAAAAAAAAACTTATATTACATGACGAGAGCAACGCCGAGAGGATTAAGTCCGCAATAATTTCACTCGAGATTACACGGGGTACGCAAGTATTCGCTTTCTGAATGAATGACGTAATCTATATTTCAACGCGGTGATTTAATGGACAGTTCATTCACACAAAAAAAAAAAAAGAAATGAAACAAAAAATGAGAGTCGACACACAGAATAACTTGCGGCGCGCAGAATGGTCCCGCGAGTAGGAAACTGTGCGACAAAAGGCGTGATGCGGGAAAAAAGAAAAATCGAAACAACGAATCAGAAGGTCAGATGAGCTGTCAAATCAGCGCTCGCTGAAACAACGTGTCGAACAATCGCACGACGAATACCGATGAAAAAGATTCGATTTTGCACTTCGGCACGAATACCGACCGCCTTTCCTTTCAATAGCGAGGCTTTTCCCGGTTATTCCGATTTCATCCAATACGAGTCGCGTCAGTTCTGCTATTGCGCTCAGTATCGATTTTAATCACAACAAATCCCGCATAACAGTACGCAGCGATTGTTCTTTGAAATTGCTGCCTTACTGGCGCAAGCTTTCTTTCGTCTTCTCTCAAGTTATTTCAACAATCATATGTTACATTAAAAATTAAAAGAAATTATTTTCTCATAAATTTTCCACGTTGAATGAAAACCGCAGTTGAGATATTTGATGTGTTATTTATAACGAAAACATAAAAAAGCAAGCGGGTACTTTGTAAATTATTTAAGTATAATAATCTCGAGTAATTCACGAAAACAATTTGTATTGCGATCGCGGGTGAGACATGTCCAACTTTTTCGTATATGAAGACGTTCGTTGCCGAGAAAATGAAAAATTCCAAACAAAACTCGTGTCACGCGCTTCGAAACTTTCTACCTTACATATCTTGTGTGCGGCGGAATTTGCGCCGAACCGACGAAACTCGACGCGGAAAAATTCACTTATTATAAGGCAGGTTAGGAGTCCGTGTTGGTTTAACGAGAGAGATTTCGTCAGCGTGTAAAAGATGGGAATTTTCTCCTGAGCATAAAGGGAACGTGTGTCGCATATATCGCCGGTTATTTCGGCAAAAATCGTTTTTCTCGAGGTGACAGTCGCTTTACGACGCTGGTTTATGTAGTGTAACTTATTGTGTCAACCGCGGACGAGTCTTCGATAGTTCCCTTGGGACAGGCAGCGCGCGCAGATGAACGATGGAAAAACTTTACACGACCTCAAAGTACTTTTCGATCGTCCTAACGCGTAATGGATAGAACGTTTTTGCTACCGACTCAAGTTTTGTAGTCGCGAAGAAACATTGAAACTTCTCAAAATTGATCCACACGGAAGATATTGAGCTTACACACATACGATCACAAAAATTTAGGTTGTAAAAAGATCGGACGTGTGTGTCGGTAAATATAGAAGTATCTCCGCCCGTTCATATATTTCTCATAATTACATTAATTCACAATTATTCGAGCGGAACAAACTTCGTAAAATACGTTGAATTTGATTTACTTTTAGCTTTAATTCGGTTGATTTTCTATAACTTTCTATATATAAAAAACACAAGTATTATTAGTGTACGTGAGTTGTTAATCCTGCAACTCTAGAGTGAGTCTGTGAATTGTCTACGCATGTGAAGCTCGCAACAGACACAGAAACTACACTCGGCAAAAACTTTATTCATGTCGACGGCTGTACGGCGTACTCAAGTTCTTTCAACGCGAGTTGATTTGTCATCAGATATGAACTTTGAACTTTATGCCTGTCTCGTCGCAGACGAGACGTAACGTAAAAAGTCGATGGATAACATAACAGCCGTATACATATGTATTATATAGTTACATTAATTGTTTTTTATTCTCTTTTGTTTCAGGTAAGAGAATTGTGCTTCGCTGACTCGCGCGTCGAGTCTAATTTTACATTTCGGTGAGTGCATTTAATCTATACGATAAATCACGGTCGTGAATTGGATAATTAACTTGATCAAACTGCTTGTCGCGAATCGACAGTTATCTGTCAATATTCTTCGCCAAAGAAGCGTGAAAGTTTCTACGAGATATCTTTCCTACGAGGCTTCGTTTTGCTAACATTAACTTATCATATCCCGTTCGGAATCGTTAACTTTTACGGCGAAGTCGTGAATTTTAATTAGTTTCGGTGATAATTGAAAGGCTCGAACGGCGTTCGACCGTCGCGTAAAATATAATAGCCATGCGAAAGTCCGGTCCAGGACGCGCTGTTCAATTACAAAACGGCGCGGATTTACTGATGTGAAAGAGAATTTCAATTAGGCGCTAATGGACGGTATGAGATTTTTGTTACATTAAAGCGGAACATCCGATTACAAATCGATCGCGCGGGCCAATATATTGCTCACGTTACTTAAATCCGTCGGAAAGCTTCGAAAACAAAGTATTCGAGCAAATTGATAGAGCCTAGCAGTTTGTTGGATTTTACGTATCATATCGCGATTAACATTGAAATCGCAATATTCGATTGTAATTTGTATATTCAATAAAATTCCGATAAAAGTGACACGAAGATTCGGCGGAAAAGCTTTTTCCGGACGCGTTTTAATTTTCAAAAATAACTTCTTTCGATCTTTTGTCAAAATATACACAAAACTCCCCACGATCGTCTGAATCGAACTCCCCTTTCTTCAAATAACAATTTGTCGCTTCTAAGCTCACATCGAAGGGAGGCACTGAAAGGGTGCTAGCGATAAGAGCCAGGCTGAAGCTTAATTGAGTGAGATTTCGCAAAAGAAGCGACTCCACGGAGGATGTATCATTAAAGCGAGCGCCTCCGTCTCCGTTTGCCTCCTCACCCTTAACTCGGTAACCCATATTTCACGGCAGTACTTACTCTAGCCATTCTCCCTTCACAAAGCCACTCGTCCCGCACAAAAATACTCGCGAGCGAGCGCGTCCGGCGCAGCCCAAAGTACTTGTAACGTCACGAAGAATCGCAGTGCCACGGGTAATCCCTATTGCGCTAAACCGCGAATACGCTTGATTATACAAAAACACAAAAAAAAAAAAAAAAAAAGCTTTGAAACGAGTTAAGGAAAAGTGACTTTTTATGCGGCATATTTCTATATGCGTGTACAAAGACGACATGGACGATGTATTTTTTTATCAGATTGCGGGATGAAGCGGAAGAAACGAGAGAATGAAAGATGAGGTCTAAAGGGAGGGATATAAGATACCGGAACAAAAGCTCCGTTTCTTACTCCGTCCTATCCTCTCTTGGTTTTCCGCGCTGACAAAGTTTTCAGTTTCGTTTTTACGCCGAAGACGCGCGCGAGAGTTCGCACATCTGAAAATTGCAAGTGCCAAACTGTGCAAAATTTATTTCTTTTTTTTGTTTTTGCAAACTTGATACGTATTCTTTATTGGATAATACATTTGTCTTTTGAGACACTGTCACAGCCTTTGAAGAAAATTATATTGCGCAATTCTGAGTCTTCTTGCAATAAACAAAACAAATTTTAAATTCTACAAGAACGCGTAAATCTGATGAAGTCACATAAAAATGTCACGTTTTTTTTTTTTTCTTTTTTTACGCGAGACAAAAACGACACGCAGAAAAAGATAAAGCTCGGAAGAGGTCTTTAAAGCCCGAATTTTTTGTTCGTTTCTCATTTAGCGTCTTTTGCTTGTTTGTGTGGTTAACGTATGTCTGTTAACGAAGCTATTGTGGCATCTCGGTCAACGTTTGATCCGGCAAAATCCCATGTGTTGCTTGCAGCTTTAATGCCACTTCATGCGGACGCTCGCGGGAAATCCGTATGCATGTATATACGTGTGTGTGTGTATGTGTGTGTGTGTGTATATACTCTATGCGTGTATATATTCTATATATGTATATACTCTATCTTCTCAAGATTCTTTATACAGACTAGGAGTGTATAATTCATCATGATATATCTACGAGAAGCTGCAATCGTAGTTCCTCCACGTTTGAATATTTTGTGAAAGAAGCGATGAGTGGAACGAATTATCCGAGTGTGTCGGCGATGAAATTAATTACGACACGAATTGGTTATATCCACGACACCTGCAAGCTAAATTAGTTCGTAAATGGCGGATGATATACGATCCAACTGTTCATCCTTAAAAATATCTCATGATAGATCCATAACTCATAGACTAAGCGGATTAAAATTTGCATTAGAAGCTAGGTTTATCATTAAAATTGCATAACTTATTAAATGAGTTTTGTGACATTTTGCATCGAAATTTGCTTAACATCATAGATTGATGTTAATTGTGATAATAATAATATTATAGCTAGGACTTATTTATATTTTATGTATCTAAAAGAATATTTAAAGAGTATATATTTAATAGAATGTAATATTTAACAGAATATAATATTTAATATAAAAGAATATACTATTATTTAATAAACTAGTACAGAGCAAAAAAGAAAATAAATTATATAGTGCAAATTTCTTTGAATTATAAAATTTCAAATCTCATCGCTTCTTTCTCTCTCTCTCTCTCTCTCTCTCTCTCTATCTCTCTCTCTTAATAGAATGAAGTAGTAATACGTTATATTAGTCGACTACAGCTTTTAGTGCCTAAACCGCAAATTGCACACCGCGAAACTTGCTTCTATTTTTGAACTATTCTCAATGGATTACATTACACCATTATATTCTGAATGGTCAGTTTAGATAATCCTTACTTGATTAGTGCGCTTATGGATTTCACAGAGCGTCGTCATCCAAGCTGCGCCATGAAATAATCTATTTCTCCATCGCTATCATCGTAAAGTGTCTCCGTCGGAAAAATTCTCTTACTTCGCGTAGCTCGTTACGAGACACTGCTTGACAGTCTTCATTAACAGAAAACGGTCGATTAATTTTTTACTTCGCTTACATTGAATTTGTGCTTTATGCCTTTTACGGATGACCGCTTGTGAACAGCCAGGTGTGAGTTTTGCGGAATACAGGCAACGTTGTCATCGTTTTTTTAAATATGTGAAATTAACGCGAACGTTCACGAAGCGACGCAACGAAAAAAAAAAAACACGCTTTTGTTTGTCTTGTTGTTTGTTTTTCCGAAAAATATTTCTCCATATTCACGTCTTTATCTCCCGAATTATTCTTTCTATTCTCAGTCAACAAATAAATGATTTCTATTTCTGGATTAATTTCTCTACTACGTGATAATTGATTCGAGCGTGTTTTTCGGATTATATATAAATCCAGTGTGTCATCTAAGTGCAGAGTTTCCTTTCGTCGAACCGAGGAGGACTAGACCATTTTTTTCTTCTTTCGTTTCTTTCTTTCTTTCTTTCTTTCTTTTTTCCTTCCTTCCTTCCTTCCATCGACGCCCGCCGGCTCGCTCGCCGACGGAACGCTTTTATTATTTCGCTTTGTGCGCCGGGTTATAGCAAATGATTTATCTACTGGCAGCAACGGCGTCGCTGCCTCATCGAAACTTTGCGTAATCTCGTTCGACGGCCGCCTGCCGGATCGAATAAGTTTTGGTATCCGCGTAAACCTATCGCCGTTTCCATTTGTATCCATCAGACTAAGAAGTAGTTGCCTTGAACGTGGTGCGCACCACAAGAAGTCATGGATAATGCAGAAGACTATTTCGTCGGCTAATTGGCGAAAGTCTAGCTACCGAACTTAGCTGCGATACGTTGCGAACGCGATGCAAATGATGTTTCCGAAAGCAACTATTACGTGATCCTATTACTATTGCTGAGTTAGGAGTGGGAAGAGAAGAAATAGAGAGTATAAAGGTATAAGAATCGCAAAATTATTTATAAAAAACCAATAATCCAATAAAGTGTGAAGTTTGGCACAAAGTAGTGCCATTGGTACATTTAATAAAAGTTTTTATTTAATAATAAACAAAACGCTAAAATATGTTTTTATCGGTGCTTTTTGAAGACAGGATTTTCTGTTATTCAACAAAGCTCGAGCGGATTTCTCAGTCGTACAGTTTATAATAGATTGTGAAGATTGCACGATTTTATATAATTAGTTTATTAGCCAGAACGTCAATAATACTTTATTATGCACATTTGCAGCTGTTGCAGCAATCGCATTAATATACAAAAACTCTTACGTTTCTGTATACGTTGCACAGTATTTTGAAACTCATTTCGGGTTTTTAATTATCACCGCGCGTAAAATCTCTTAAGATTTTATTTTCGCAGACTGACTGAAAAATGACGCATTTTTATCTGTGAACCTCGAGCTTGCGCATGAAGATTTTATTCTTGTCTTTAGTTATCATCGTTATTTCTCTTTTATCGATATTGTAGATCATCATTGATGTGCATCTCTTCTGAACTATCACGAATGAAGATTTGAAACAAGTGTTGACACATGGATAACAAATGCATGAAAGAAAAGAGTTTGAATTGACATATGAAAAGATGAGACCTATGTGTCTTTTGCTATTTTCTTAGTTTTCTTATACTGACTACAAATCTAAAAATGTAGAACATTGATTATGCAGTTAAATATGAAAGTGATATTTCTAACATTAACAGCAGACATTATATTTAATTCGTGCAATGAATCCTTTCCGGATTAGTAAGTTTCCTTTTAATGTTTCCTCTGAAAAAACGCAATCGAAAATCATTACGATTATCACAATTGATCTTCATGCGCTTCATTCGGCTCATCCCCCGAAATGCTCATAATGCTCATATATCCAGAAAAGAGGACTGTGGGTCGACATACGCCGTTCGCATTACGCGGCGCTGTGTAAATAAGCCGTGTAAGATAGAAACTTACGGAGGAAGATGGGAGCAATGAATGCATGTGACGCTCGTAACATTTTCGGAGGGACGGATAACGTTTTGTCATCTGGTTGAGCTATTTTTGTCACATACTTTTACCTCTTAACAAAATATTCATTATCGGTAGGTAGCAAAAGTGTTTACAAGTGTTTCGTTTAATTATATCTTTTTTTTCTAGACAGTCTATTTTTACATAAACGTAGTGCTAATAAAAAAACGAATTTTTAACTTTTGGCCACATGAATTTTTTTTTTTTTTTTTTTTTTTTTTTGTCTCCCTGCGCGAATATTGTCGTTGTCCTGAACGTTTTTGTAGTCAACACCTCGACTCTCGTTCAACCTGGCCGGTAAGGGCGGGCTTTAATGGTTGACGCATGCTGTATGCATTACGCAAATAGTGAGAGCGAGACGAAGCTGAGGGATAAAGACGAAGATAGGCGCAAGAAAAACAGTCAGGTGTGTACGAGAAATGGAAGTGATGCTAAGGGACTGTATCCTGTGAATATCAGCGTCGTCCTAGTGGAGATAGGTTCCATCTTGCTTTTCCTACTCTTTCATTTTCTCTTTACTGCTTTTTCACGTTACGTCTCGCGCATAGAAATAGGCTGAGGATGGTTCGGTCGATTTTTTTTTTTAGAAAAAAGTAATATATTTATCACAATGTTACATACACAAAAAAGTTATACTTGTGTGTTGTTTCTTCTTTTGACAGATTAATTATTATTTTCAAATATTTAATGATTGAATATTTTTAGCAAGAGAACATTTCACAATTTTTGTTATTTTGTGAATAAAAAAAAAGAAAAAAAAACAACATTCAACGTTCAAAACGTGTTGCAAATTCAATATATCAACCAACATATATTCGCAATAAAAGGATGCAACAGCAAGATCTATTTCTTTATGTATCAATGCATCATCCTGAAAAAGATAAAAACGATATTTCTTCTTTTTTCTTCTCTACTTCTCGTGTCTGTTCCCTTTCTTCTGTCTATCTTCCGTATCGCTTTGCTAGACGAACGGCAGTGGCAGTGTTTCTTCGGAGAGAAATGGGAACATCGTCGTCGTCGCCGCTGTTGTCGGCACAGAGAGTAGACGGAGGATACGAGAAAGCGGCAAGAGGGAGCAGCAGGACCGCGCCGATGTTCCTGGGGGAACGTAGTGGAAAGTGGGGGCAGGAGAGTCCGGGTGGAACGAGAAGTGAACGAGGAGGACGAGGAGGAGGCTACGTCGGGAGGTAGTAGTTGGTCGTGCGGCGCAGGCGTGCGCCTCGTCGCGGCTCGAATCCCGCCGTATTCCAAAGAGGAACACGCCACTCCGCCCCCGGCACGGCAGCCACGCGTCAGTCTCACCCGACTGACCTCCTGTCCCTAACTTCCCTCTTCGATTCCTGACCCGCGCACATTGAACTCACGCGCTCACGTCGCTCACCGGTCGGAACTATCGCGCTCGTTCCTCTCGCGCTTGCGGGAAGCTCGGCAGCAAGTGTGCTCACAGTGCAACCGGCTGGACTATGTTAGCGACAACCAATCCGCGAACGATGGACATTATTAGCCGGAAAAGTTCCAAGACGAAACCGCTGTCATCGTAGCTCGGTCGACTGTCGTCGTTTGGAAGAGCGTTGAAAAGACCTGAGAGAGGAGTTACTCGAAAAAATCGGTGCGCGGAAAACGTGAATGCGTAGAAGTAAACGTAACCGCGCGGTGGTGAATCGTAAGGATGACAGCAAGAATGATAGTGAGCAAAAGAATTGAGAGTCGGAAGAGATCGAGGAAGATGAATGACGTTTGTTCGATAACGGCTCGAGGAATCCAATAGTTTGTAACTCCTGGAAGAGTTGAGATGAATATCTGTCGAAGAGAGAAGTAACCGGCCTAACATTATGAAATATTGCAGTAATATTGTTTGTTTATTTCAAGATTATTGAAACTTCATAAAAAAAATCGTCTCTTTAAATATTTTCAAGCCCGGGTAGTGGATAGAGTGTACAGTGCGCGCGTAACAAAGATTACATCTCTTGTGATTGTAAACCGAAGGAAGAAATATATCGTCGAAATCTTGCGACAATTAGTGAAACGTAGCCGTAGATGAAGTAGTGTTCCATTAGCAAGCAGATTAAAGCTGATGTCTGATTAGAATCTTGGTGCAGTTTAAACAACCGGCCACGTGCTTAGATAAGCTATAAGCTTGCATCATTCATTGCTCATCAAACTTAGAAGATTCGGAACCAAAAATAATGATCAACAGTAGGTCACTGAATAGAAGAATAGTTTTATCGAGGAGTAGTAGCGCGATGAAAAGTAGCCACAATATAATTATCATTCGACAAAAGTTATAGCATAGTTGATTTGCAAAATATTCAGAAAATTATAGTGAAGATATATATATCATCCTGTTAGCAGATGTGTCGAAGATTGTCGATAATTAATTTAATGAAGAATACTGATGATGTTATTAATGTCCGACGAGAAAACAGCTTCGATATTCACTTGAAATATAATAATTACGAAGAGAACGAAGTTTTGAGAAATGGATATATTTGGATTAATTACTTCCATATATCAAAACACATAAAAGCAGCAATGAGTTTGCATTTTAATCAATGAATACAAGAGAGTAGCTATTATTAATACCGAGAAAGGCGCACGTGATTTACGTGCATTTATACACATGCATTGCAATTAGCGTGGAAGGGTAAAACAAAATTGATTGTTTGCAGATGTGAAATATTCAAGTTTTTTTCGTGTCAGTGATTGAGATTTAAACGGCCTACAAAATGCGGTGAATGAACAAATAACGTCCGAGCCATTATTCCGCAAAATATCGAATTTTGCATCGAATTACCGGCGACCTATAGAGTCATTAATGCACAGACTTAACGGAAACATAAATTTGTAAAAGTTTGTTGAATTTATCATGAATTTTTCGTGAATCATATTATTGAATTTATGAAAAGCACACGGAATTTATCGATTTCGACTCGAGTTGAATTTCACACTAATCATTGATATTTAAAGTACTGTATCCGTCATCCGAAAACATTTTTGACATTGAAATATCGCGAGTTCGGTACTTTTTTGACATGGAAATTGTGCGCATAAAGAAAAATTAATAGACTTACGATACATCTGAAAGTAAAGTGTCACAACTACTCTGGAAACAATCAATCGGAGCAATGTTTGGGAGATTGGACACCTAATCGGACGTGTCCTGACGCTGATAAAACCAAATGGGCGAGCCGAAACCCGCCGTCTCTCCGCAGCCTAACGGCGGAGTGAAGCAAAAACCAACTAGTTTGAACCTCGCACCGGGTCCCGGCTTCTATCGCAATGTGAACGGACGCGCGAGTCTGAATGATCGTCATCTACAGCACGTCACCGCTCTCGTCAGCGGTGGACGCACCGCACGCGTCAACAAGTCCGCCTCACCAAGTTCTGCCGCCGCAATCAACAACTCCGAGCCCGGTGGCGGCGGCGGCGGTCCAGCAACTACCATCCAACTACCAGCGTTATCAACAGTACCATCATTATCAACATTATCTGCAGCGTGGCCGTTGTCTGCAGAACTTGAAAATTTGCTGGAACCCCCGCCCCCACCGGCCCCAACACACCCCTCCTCCCCGACTCGAACAAGCTCCGTCAACGAGCATCAGCACCAGAACGAACAGCAGCATAACAATCTACGATCGTCCCCGATCAATCAGCTGCCCACCCGTAGCCCGAGTCACAATGGTCACGGGTTCCCCCTCTACACACCACCTGCCCCGATACCAGCATCCGGCGCAAATAAAATTCGCTCTACACCCAACGGGCTACCACAACCAGCAGCACCGAGGCGTCCTCATAGTATTGCCGCTCCAACCTTCCACGGTATCCAACACTCCCTTGGTCAGCTCGGTGGTAGAACCGTCGCAGCGTCACCACTATCCTCAGCAACATCAGCACCCGGAGCAGCAACACCGACACCGTGGGGCCCAACTGCTGCACCAAATGCAACCGCATGCGGTATACCAGGAGTGGTACAACGGCGTGCCCATTCGGTCGCCGGTACTCCAGTATCTCTATCCACCAACAGTGGCAACAACAATGGCGGCATCAATGGCGGCCTCAACGGCCAGCAGGAACCAAGGAGTAACGGTCCACCAACCAACGGTGGCGTCGTGGTATCCGCGACTCGCAGCGTTGTACCACCCCAGTCTCTATGGAACGGTCAACAACCCATACCTAGGCGGCCTCACAGCATCGCCTCGACACCCGTTACAGCTGCAACAGGCCTACCTCCAGCTACAACAGCAACACCAACAACCATATCAGCGTCCGCTCGCACACCAGGCGAACCTATACAGTGGGGTGCATCCGGCTTGGTTTTACATCAACCCATACCTCGCAGGGCGTACGCCTCGACCCTGCCACATCCTCAACCACCCACGCCCACGTCACAAGGGCCCTGTCTAAGTGTACTGACTAATCCGGGTAACTGCAACACCTGGACACCTGGCGCCGCACTTCGGCCAAGACCCCACAGCATCGCCACGACACCGCAAGGAGCTCCGATGCCACCTGCTTCCCCCTCAGATTCTGGTTATCGATCGTTACCCTCGGCTGCCAGCGACTATCAGATTCTCAAATCGCCATCTAAGTCCCAGCAGCAAAACCAGCAGCAACAACAACAGAATCAAAATGCTGCGCGACGATCGTCTCTGCCGTCGGCTCAAACCTTACTTCGCACAACCGCACCACGACCCAGCCCTACGTTTCACGGTCTTCCTTTTCGGCCGTTCACGTGCGGCGTTTCCCCAAACGGTAATCCGATCTTCCTCGGTTGCACTCATCTCCACAATAGCAATTCCAGCAGTGGAAGTACCGGCACGAGAACTTCCACACCGGCAACAAGCCCGGCTACGCCGCTCACCACATCGCAGGCGATACAGCAACTGCTGGCGCAACCGAGAAACGGTTTTAAAATCATGGACGATAAGGTTTCATTGTTCATAGAAATCCTTGACACGCAGGAGAGATTCGCTAAGGTTAGTGTTAACAATATCGATGTTGCATGCTTTGTCGATATTGGTTTTCCGCCATTGTAGTGGAAGCTGACGAATTTATTTTCAGCCGAAGAAATAATCGTATATCTCTCCTCATCATAGCTGTATTTAAAATAATTGTAACATATGTATTTTTTTATTTTTATTATACTTTTATTACATATTACATTTTATTATTATTATTATTTCATTACATATTATTATTATCTATTATTGTTGTTTTTGATAAAATGTATTAGGACGTCAGACTAGATCGTTTTTTACATCGTTTAACAACGATGTAAAAAGAAGAAGAATTTTGTCGAAAGAAAATTGAATGACGAGCTAATTTTCTCGAGCTATGTAAGAGCTATTTTACCTACTCAGTAGTTTATTGAATTCAGGAGCGATTTGGCGCCTAAGTCAGTTTGTGGCTTAAATCGATAATACGCTCGGCGATGAGAAAGGATTTTATCTTAGGATATCTCAATAGAAGGTCATACATAAATTTGGGATCTGAAAAATATATGTGATGCGAGACGCTTCGCGCTTCTCTCGCACTTCACTTCCATAGACGATCGATCGAAAAACACTGTACACAAGCAGAGATAGACAAGCGAGCTATCCAGACCGCAACTTGGCGTACTACAGCAACTTTATGGTTTGCCGCCGCCATCTTGCAATATTATTTATATGCAAACGCGTAAAGGGGTGGAAGGGCACGTTCGCGCGAATATCGGGAGTTTCAGATCCGATTTACCGCCACTTCCGGTGCGACGAATGTGTATGCGCGCGCATCCTGCATAATGCATGGGAGATAGGGACGTTAACGCGAAAACTCCATTCGCGGCAGAGATGGGCGTCACTTGCGAAATGACCGCTGCAAATTTTTTCAAGCGAAATGTGCTGTAACAAGTTTGCCTTGCTGACTTTTTTATATGAGTTGATGAGGAACTTGTTCTTTACATTGCAGTTACGATGACGAGATTGAAAAAAATTTGAGAATTTTTTATAGAAGTAAGATACGCGGTATATTGGGATTTCAATTTTAAATGCATAAATTTTTGTTAGAGATACTGTTTGTTGAAGGTATCTGTTTTAGTTCTGTAGAGAGAGGGTGGTGTTATTTTCACAGCGGCTCACGAACGGTGTCGTGCGAACTATTTTGTAGTAAATTGCTGCTGCAGAGGAGAATTCTGAGAAATTATTCTGTGGCTATTCGGTTAATTCCTGAAATGCTTTCGTGACATTTTTCAGGAAAAAGAAAGTAGTGCAATTTTCATTTTGTACGTATATTCTCTTTTACCGCTCGCTGAGTTTTAATTTTTATTGTTTTCGATTTATGTGTGTTTGGCTATTCCCCCGCACACAAATAAGAATGAGCGTTTCTCTTGTCTTCGAAAATGCATTTTATGCGTCGTTCCGATGGGGCGTTTTGATGGAGAACGTTCCTTGCCGAAAGTAACGGGTATGCGGCTAGGGATTAAATTCCGCGGGAATTGATGGCAGCGCCAAGATTAAACTACGACCTCCGGTAATTCCAAGAGATTCCTCTCATTCAACCGCCCATTTCCACCCTTTTCCTTCCGAGTGCTTGCACCGCTGTTTGCAAGTCGTTTCAAAGGACACACGCCGCGTCATTATACGTACAGCTTTCCCCAACCCTCTCGACTCTATGTCTCTCTCGACTTTATGTTGACGACGACGCGGTCCGGGTAGTGGAGGGATGTCGGATGCGGAAGAGCGATCTTCTCGGTAGTTTCCTACTTTCTCTCCTCTCCTCTCCTATCCTTACATCGACGTCCGCACGATACACACGGACGCACGTTCTGAATCCACGTTGCTTATCCAATGGCATATTAGTTTCCAAGTCGACGAGGCTGCTTAATTGGAGTCTTAATATCGTGTGCTTCAAAGCGCGAGCAGATGAACGTTGAGCTCATCGTGCAAGAAACACCAATTGCGGCGGCACGACTGGTATATACCTACGACTACTATCTCGACGATGAATATAAATGGGATCTGCTACTTCGAGCACTCGCGACGAGTAGTGAGTTTTTGGTCCGGGTTTCGCTTAACGTCTCTTAATGAATGAATGAACGATGACGTTGTGGTAGACCATGAACTCGAGGCGCGTGATTAGTAACCGCAAGACGACGTTTGCCGGCTTTCGCGCGAACGAGAAAACGTCTCATTGTTATCTGTGCTCAGATAGCTGCAGATATAATTGTCCACATAGTCGCAAATTAGTATATTTTTAGAAACGATGTAACTTCAGTAGTTGTGATATTTTTCCATGATAATTTAATTTCAAGATCCAGTTGTGTCGTGAAAAACAATAGAAATTTACTATTTTATAATTTCGCACTGTCGCTCTTAACGTGGAATTTAATTTCGAGTTTTTAATAGTATTCTTTAATATTCATCCAGATGCATTTGCATTCTCTCTTGTTTATTTCATTCCACCGATTTAGATTTCCCGTAATTGGCACGAAAATTTTGATACAGCACGATCGAACGCGCCAATAATATCTTATCGGAATTACGTTCACCGTGTAATTGAAAATTCCAAGAAAATTTCTATCCAAGCAGCAGCTAACGCAAGTCAAAAAAGCGAGGCTTTACTTACTTCTTTTTCTCGCGGCTTACGCGACAGTTTATTATAGACAGTTTATTATAAGCTTTTTTGTAATAAAACGTGGACTTTTTTTTAGTCACGGCCTTAATGAAGCAATAAGAGAGATATTTTCAGATAATGTTTTTCAGTGTTGAAAAAGATTGGAAGGAAAGCTTTGAGTTGGTCAAAAAATATTACTCAGAGAATATTATTCAGAGGAAAAAATTGAGCAATATAATATTTCTGTTTCATTTAACAACAAAGTCCGATAGAAAATGATATATATTACTTATTTCACTTATATTTCGAGCATTATATCATTTTGATAAGAGAGATATAATAAAGGTGAATTTTTCGTGATATTGCTTGCAAACTCGTTATTTTAGGTAAAAAACGTGGCGACGGAGGATTTACGTTTGTTGGGAAGTCAAAGCAATTTAACTCGCAAAAGTGGCGCTAAAAATTGAAGATGAACTGTCTTGAAATACTCTCGTTGTTATGCATTTCTGTATCTAAATATGTATATCTCGGACGTAGCTAGATTAACGGGGCAGCTAGCGAAATGGCGAAAAACTTTACAAACACATTCAAGAACGCACCATAACTTTCGCGAAAATGAGTTTTTAAGTTAGAAATGTTTTATCACGACACTTTTTTGTGCAAATGCTATTTTTTTTTCATGTATTTTTGCGACTTTAAATGGTCGAAAATTTAACAACTCTTAGAGAATAATGCAGTAAAATCGAGCATAAAAGTTTTCATGACGTAATTTTATAACAATTACTTAATTTATATAATCATATTACTCTTTCATTTTAATGAACGTTACAAAGTCAACATCGACAGTTTCTAGATGCTTATTTTATGATTTGAAAAATTAGATTATCATTTTCGAATCAATATGCGGGCTTGATTTGCCTAATACGAATTACAGATGGCAGAGAAGAATGTGACGTTTAAGGAAATGTCTACTAGAAAACAAAAATTAGCAGTCATGACCAGCTGATATATCTTTCATCTAAGTATAGCTTTGCGAGAATACACAGCAGAAAATATCAGACTATGTTTAAAAATTTTTTGGCTAATTTAAAAACAACTTTGCTTTCATAAAAATACCGAAAAACCGCACGTATGATTTTAAGTTTAAGTTTAAAATATTAAAAACAACGCGCTAAAAATCAATATTTTGTTGTGCTTTTAACAATATTTGTGCTAAAGTCTGTTTAAATTATTGTCGAGCGTAATTTTGTGCATGCAAATAATTTAGATTTTATTTCACTTATCTTTTTAAAATTTAATGCAGAAAAAAGTTTCTCGTCTGTTTTTCTTCGACATGACTTCGCTCTGCTTGCAATCGAATCATTTACCGAACGAATCATTTACTACGCCGAGGGAGCAAACTTCGTCGCAGCTTCGCTCCCAGCGCGTAAATATCGCCGCTTTTCAATCTCGCAGAAAGATCCGATACGTGGCACGATCGTCCGGCTTGCTCTATTCTCGCTGTATATACTGCGAATTTTCCGGTAATGGAAACGTTGCAACCGTTGGATGCGACGACTGGAAGATATTGAAGAAAGAGCGCGTAGCATTTTACTCGCGCGTATCCAGACACTTCATTCGTAAACTAAACCAATATACTTGCTAAACTCGAACGGAAGTAAGAAAGGAAGGAAGGAAGGAAGGAACTGACAACAGCCTATATTCCATGGTATCCTTCGTGTCGCTGCGCGTCGCTTCGACGAACCATTCTGCAAGCCCAGGTCGCCCAACACAATAGATTCCATCCCGGAGGAGCGTCGAGCTCGAGACAACTTCTTAAAGCCGCGCCGTGACGTCCAAACTTCGGACACATTTTACCCCGGGCCGGTCCCATTAGCGTAAACTTCCAACGGCGTGCGACACTATATCATTACGATGTTACTGCCAACGGGGACTTCAGTTCGTTTCACGCGAGAAGGACCGTTGCGATAAATCCATCTTACCGCACGGGTACGCGGTGCCGTGCTTAAATCTTAGCTCGAGTCACTCTGTTTAGTCTTCCTTCTCTGTTCTCACGCTACGCTATTTTTCAAGAACGGATGAGAGAAGCGGGTTCTTGGGAGTTTTCCAAAAATACTTTTTCTTCTGTTCTTCCACGCCGGAAATAAATTGTTTCTAGATTCTTGCGCGCAAATTGTTTAAAAAATTATTTTATGTTATCGACATCGTCACGCACATAATTATATTAATTTTATATCTCGCTGTGTTTTGAAAATACGATTTAATTACGAGTGTTATTTTAGTGATGCTGTGAAAAAAAACGATCGATTGTATTTTTGGCAGCAACAATGACGTTTACTCGGATCTGATCTTTGCAGTATCATGAGAAATGTAGGACAGTACGAATCGATGGCTATTTTCAACTTCATTATCGACATTGTCTCGATGTCTCGATAGCTCTTTAGAGCCCTTCCGGCCACTTTAAGCTTTGTTATCGAATATTTGTGAAAAATACCAACGGCCATTGTAATATTTATGCCGGAGAGTGGCAAAGACGCGGCAGGTTCCGCGTAAACTGACATCTCAAAAGAAAACATCCGCCCGTATTACGAGGGCCTTCATGAATTTTATCCGCTCGTAAAACAATTACGCGAGCTCGGTGCTTCGCTTTAATTCTCGTCCATTGTCGCCGGGAGTCGAGTGAAAAATAAAAGCGCTTTTCCCATCCCCACCTTTTATCTTTGTTAACTCGTTATGTACCGCTTTTCTTCTCCGCTGACTAACTTGATATAAACGACGCGTGTGCTTGAGTGACGTGTCTCCTCCGCATATCCCTTCTTCTCAATTTGTAATATTTACTCTATGTCTTTGTACATGTACAATATATATATATATATATATATATATGTATTGTATGTACATATATATACACACAAGTTTAGAAATTAATTTCTGCGGTGAGATACGCAGCTATTGTTAATTTATACGTCTCTGTTCGCGGAAAGTGGGAAACACTTCTCCCGCATTTATGAATATGCTTGTGGATTATCGCAGTACGCTCAATATTGGATTATCACCGTTGCAGTACTACGTTCCTGCGTTACCAGCAAATAATCGCTTTACGTCCGCCAGAATGTTCCGCAGATTTTATAACGGATTATTGTAATTAATGCCATTACACCGTAACAGTTTGAAACTTCGTACAGCAACATAACACCGCAGCTGTCTCTCACCTATAGCAGCTGCGCTTTACTGATGCGACAAACTTTGTTTCTTTTTTTTTTTTTTTTTTTTTTTTTTTTGGGACAAACACTAGCCACGTAGAATTAAAAGTAATCAGCCTTTCTGTACTTGTGTACCTTTCTGTATATCAACAGCAATTAATGTCTGCGGAAAAATGACAATTTCCTTATCGCCACAAGATAGCTTCTATTTCATCAAAATGATTCAACGAATGAACGATTATTTGAGATGCAATTTTTGCCGCGTCGGGAACAAACGCGTGGAACCTCGTAAATCCCGGCGCGGCGGCACGTGGCGCGAATCCGGCCGTAAAATTCGGCAAATCACGTGGATATTGCGACCATCGTCGTTCGGCAAAGTCAGTCGCTATTTCGCGGATTTTGTTCGCTCGTAAAGTGATTATGCGAAACGTAGTCGCGCGTATTACCGCGCGCTGCGCGAAGAGAGCGCTTTAATTTGGTGGCATTGTTGGGCCCGGGGAGTCGGGCGAAAATTAAAAGCTTATCTCGCACACGGACCTTCCTCCCGCCCTTCCAACGGCGCGCTCGTCGTTGTAGTCTCGCATTGTCTACCGCCGGAATTATTATCAACAGCGTCGGTGTACACGCCGGCGACGACGTTGCAGATAGTAATTGTTTCAACGTTGATTCCGCGCCATTGTTTGCTCGTCAAATCCTTTCTTCGTCAGACCAGACCTTCTTTGCCCCGCTGCTGTCGTAGTGTCTTCGTTAACGTTGTTATTAAAAGGGAAAACGAACACTAGATTGCATTGTCTCGCATTATTTTTTCGTGTCGACTTGCGCTTTAACAAAAATTCTCTTAACGGCTGTATCATTTTTTGGTTTTTTTTTTTTTTTTTTGTTTTATTTTGTAACCGAGAACGCTTAAGTGAGAGAAGAAATTTTCTCTTTTCTCAGTGACGATGTGGTTCATTAGAAAATCCGACTCATATTGCATAATTATCTTAATTCTCGAATACGGAGGTGAAATCCCAAGATGAGGAGTTAAAACTGAATCATTTAAGCAGATTTACAGCTAGAAATTATGTCTGAAATAATTTTACGTTGGAAACATTTTACGAATGTTTCCAACGTAAAAAGGTAAAAAACATCGACCGGGAATGAAAAAGTACATGCGCATTATATCATGTAATCTTTATTGCCGCATTAAAGCTGGTGTAGATGAAAAGTAGAGAAACTACTTTAATTAAACAAAACAAACTTGCTATTGCTAATAACTAAAGAACACAACATATGATTTATTCGTAAATGGCGCTGCAGATTTTTCTCTATCTATCTATCTCTCTCTCTTTTTGTATATGTGTGTGTGTGTATGTATATATTTGTGTGTGTGCGCGAGAGAGAGAGGAGTTTTATGCAGTTTCCATTCCATTCAATAATTCAGAAGCATTTACGCGGCAACAAGCTGTACGTTATGCTCGGGATGCTTGATATAATGGCTGTCCCTTTTCACTGAAACTACCGCTGTCGAAATGAAACGAGCTTGCGAGAAGAAGTCTCGTGTATGGTATGTAGGTACGATTATTTAGAAACTCGCGCAACGATGTAATGTGTTGCACATGTCTCACAATGATGATGTCCATCTCGCAACCGAACAGCGTCGATAAATTACGGTGTATTAATTACCAGACGTCTCTGATAGGACGATCTGCATAAAGTAACAAGATTACGATCGCGTACGTGCAGCGCACACGCGCGCTTCGGGATTGGTGAATTGCACGCGCGTTGGAGAAGAGCCGGGGACCCTTTGGCCCCGTGTGTCGTTACCGGCGTGCGAAGGATCTGTTTAATATGAATTGCGTATTAATAACGAACTAACTAGGCGCGAGAGCGCCGCCGGTTATTATTATTTATCAGAGTGATTAATTTCAGCCGCTGTGTTGCGGCGAGCCGCACCTGCGCCACTGGCTGCATGTCACATATCACGTTGGAAAGCTGGATTTAGTTTAGGCCGCATTTAGGCGCCAAAACCATATCGCGTAACTTCGCAGATAATTGTCGTTGCATCGATCGGTTTTCCACGTGGATCGCGATGTTTTCGTCGCATTTTTTTTCCTTAATAATTTTGATCATTCGTTAACTGTATTACTTATATTGTTTATTAATAACTTTTTTAGCAGCGATAAAAAGACGCTTTAAAGTTAAACGAAGATATCGAGAAAACATTAATGTTTTACGTATATACGTGTGTAATTGTATTTGTACTACTTAAAATCGATATGTTACACTTTAGCGAATCCCGTTCCTCGCTCGCGAAACTGATGACAGTGAACTGAATCTTACGTCAATTGTCGCGTTTTTCTATTTTTATACGAATAAAAAAATTATTTCCCTGCATATTTACAGTATACATGCGTGTACGAGAATTGACGAATGAGATTTCTCTTTGTTTTTTTTTGTTTTTTAAATCTCGTACGCGCACGTTGTCGCTAATGTGTTGACGTGTCTCTCGTTGCTGAATGATAGTTTAGCAACGGGATGTCCGGTGTTTACAATTACGCTCGACGTGCCTCGCACAGTTGTGATATGATTAATTCTTGTAACAAAAAAAAGAGAGAAAGAAAAAAAAAACATTCTGCCAGCATCAAACGTCCGTTGTGCTGTAATATTTATTGTCTGAAAACATCTCTCACAACTGTCCCAGGTACGCTCGATATAATCTCTACACGCACCAGTATATTAAAGCGGGTAAAAGCTTTCTTAAGCTTTTAATTTTAAATCTTGAATAAATACTTTTTTCGGACATGTATGCGTTGGGTTTTTTTTTTCAATATTAATTTCAAACCTACAATTAATATCAGAATTGTATCATATGCTTAAAAAAGAACTGTTTTTTTCCCGTTATGATATATTTTCTTTAATTAGCAGTCGGTATTCCCAGAATTTATGTGTTGCGTTGCTCTTCCACGCTTCTCCGTATAACAAAAATCCACTGTATCCCTCCTATATTTTTGCATACAGTTAATTTCTGAATGCACAAATTACGGTCCATTGGCGATCCGATAGTAAGATTGCTCGGTTTTTATTGTAAACTTTCATTCGTTAAGAATAACACAGGCGAAACGGACCGCGGTTCCCTTAAATAACGGTTATCAGTGGGATTAATGGCGCAGCGCTATCGTTTTTCCGGTATTCCCGATAATAGGTGGAACGCGCACTGGCCGAGCACACGCGGCGTAGCGAAATTATCGATACACAGAGAGAGAGTCGCCCGGTGTATGGAAGTTATGAGTTAGTGCATAAAGCAGCGCATATTTTATCCGAAAGAATCGATACAGCCCGAGTTCTTGCTGCCTGTAGAAATGCCGAATATCGCGAAACTCGGTTTTGCCGACAAAATTTCAGCAATGGTAATTACGTGCGCGAGTAATTCAATATTCACTTTCCTTCGCGTTCTATTTTCCGCTTATCTGCGAGATACGTCGCAACATCCCGTCAGAGAATTGAGGTGTATTATATAATGACATATTTACAACAGAATCACATGCGGAACTCGGAGCACAGCCACGTTCCGTTCCTTTTGCAACGGAAATACCGCGCTATGAAAGAAGAGAGAAGAAAAAGAATTGCATTGCGAATCCGTTAAGGGATGAAATGGAAGGAAATGAGAGCTACGGATTCGTGAATTATACGTATAACTGCGCTGGATGAAAATCATCCATTGTAGCAAACTTTGTAAGGCAACGAAAAAGCTGCACTTATTAAATTGAGAGGCATTTGTAATGCATTGGCTTTGGCCTAACTTTGTTGAAAACGAGACACTAATTGGTCAACCACATTTACGTGGGACACTAAGTGAAGTTCGGTTCGTTTGTGACCGCATTTCCAACATGCGCATGTATAACAACAGCATTTCTGACGAGTAAATTAATTAGCAATGTTGTTTTTTCTTTTAGAATCGCGCGTTTTATAATTAATATAGCAATAAATAATAAAATAGTCATATTTATTACTGAATGCGATTAATGAATTATATTAATTTTCGGAATAACTGTCTGACAAATAATTGCGTTTTTAATTAATCAAGCCGTAATTAATGTGACAAAAATAAATTATACGAAAGAAAATTTATTTTATTCGTCGTAAAATAAATTATTATTTAACGACAATCACCTTTCAGAATAACAATAAGACCTATCGAGTAATGAGAATTTGTATAGAATTTCCAGCGCATTGCTCGTAATATAATGGTCAATTCTAATTGATTGCGAAAGTGCAGATTCGTATCTTTGATATTCGAAAATTTATTAAGTTCCGTGATAGCTTGATGGAGTGGTTTCGACGCGAGATTTCCCGTGGGGGGATGCAATCAATTTAATGAAATAATTTCAGCGTGGATAATATTAATTTCGCGCAATGTGACGCGCTCATCGATTAAGACTAAATTATGTGTCTCTTTCGCAAGTAATTCAGACTTTAGGATACAACTGCAAAATCAGCTGACGAATGGCGCCCGCGGGAAATTAGAGCCAATTGCACTAGCGAGACTGCTCGTGTGTGTTTTAAACACATCGACAAGTGTGTGTGTTTTGCACAAGAAATATCACCATATACGTGGGCGACCAATAAATAAATAATTTTTTTCACTTAGAATATGCGCGAAAATTTTTGTCGCCCGTAATAATAAATTTACATCCTCGCCACGTCTGACTTCAATATGGTTTTACTACTGCATTGCACATCTCTCCGCGCAGTAATTTTTTGAAGATTGTCGCTCGACGAATGCTCGGAAATTGCGTTCTCCGGTATTAGTAATTTTTGCGAGCTGACGTTACCGTATGTGACAGACGCCACATCGGTCGGTTGATATTGGTCGATACGATCGCGAAGACCTACCGATGAACGCATCATACCAATACGATTTGGATACTGCGGACGTCTAGCCGGCACGTACGAGAAAATTTCGTTCGCCGCGTGTGTCACGACCAACTGGTACGAGACAACCCCATTACCATGCGCTCTTCGCGCTATCGCGTATCGATATGCAGGTATTTTATCGTATTCCTACAGTGTTATCGAAAGATGGCAAATAGTATCGCCGCATTCATGTCTGACTCATTGCTTGACGCATTGCTTTCGCGGAACAAGCTATATCTCAACTTTTTACTTCTTTTTTAATTAACAATAGCTATACGTGCGAATCGTGCGCTCGGCAATTTAGGTTTTGTTCGGTGTAATTTTTGCGACAAAAGAAACGAACGGTTTATGCTGCGCTCGGAGAGAGAAAATATTTCGTAATCAGTGATGTAAAAAGAGGATAAACGAGCGATATTTCTGTCGCGTGTTAAAATGCCGTTTGAAATCGAAATAAAGCGCAACACGTTTTATCCTCCGCGCGATAAACTGTGAAAATGTTAATGTTCACGGGAAAATTTTCGACGCTGGCGCGCGGACCATAAATTGTATTAATACCCGTTGAAAGCTAAGTAACGTGATGTTCTATGTACTTCGCTCTCGCTGCGAAGCGATGTTCTCTCACATACACACGCATTCACTTATTCACTCATTCTTTCTTTTTTTTTCTCTCTGTCTTTCTCTCTCTCTCTCTCTTTCTCTCTTTCTACTTTCTGCACATTCGGGATACATACATTAAAGATAAGGTAGTCAAAGGAGACCATGATGTTATTTTTCTTTTTCCTGTACTAACTACCGCAAGCTGTTTTTGTTACTAGATACAAGTGTTATTTCTTTTCTCTATATCTATAATTATACAGCGTAACTTTAGTAATAACTGTGGTGTGCTAGTTTTCACAACGATACCGCGGTTTCCGCAGTAATTCCGAAATTTTGCAATAACAAAGCTAATTAAATCAACATATTTTTATCGCCGTGCTTGATGCGAGTGTTAACGGCGATAATAAACAACTCAAATAAATTGATATCTTTTTTGGGGGGAAAATATTTATTTCTAAATATGATGCGATATTTTAAATAATATAATAATAATAATAATAACTTTATTGTGCACACACAAAATAAAATACAAGAGTAGCGGTTTATAACAAATTAAAAAAAAAAAAAAAAAAAAAAAAAAAACAACAATAATTGCTACAATACCAAGCCTAATCAAATATGTGGCTTTCCTAAAATTGTTTATGATTTGCACGAGTTTCTCTTTACAACCTGTAATTATAATGTTGTTTTATTGTAATTTCTTCATGTAAAATCGCTTGTTATGGAATATCTGATGAAGCTTAATCTTAGATACGCTCCGATCGTGTTTAATAAACGAGTAAGTGAATGGTGGACGAACTGCAGGAGTTAAGTAGGATAGAACACCGCTGCCAGTTACGAGAAGGACTAGGAAGGACTACAAGTGAGAGAGTGGCAACCCCCGGTCTCTAAGTACTTCTGATAGGATTTACCTCTTCTCTCTCTCTCTCTCTCTCTCTCTCTCTCACTCATTCTCTCGAAACGCAGTCACGGCATCTGCTTTCGGTCCACCTGCCTTCTCGAGAAGGATCGGTACCTTCTTGTGGGATCGGAGCCTCGTAAATCAGTAATCAGAATTCCCGGGAGCTTCTCCAGGAAAGCAGTGCATTCACCACAGCCGGTTGCTCAAGGATGAAGATAAAAGACGATGTCTGTCGGACACGCACCAATGCTGAAAATACATCGACGTTCTCTCTTTTTTTTTTTTTTTTTTTTTTTTTTTTTTTCTTTCTTTTTCTTGACTCGACTTCGTGAGACACGAGATTCTTAATTGCATTTCTGACAAGATTCGCAGTCGCGCGGAAGGTAAATAATTCGATCATCCTGACAAATAGCTGGCGCGCTATCGCGATACGTATTTATACGGGGTCGCTTGGGAGCGTTTTAAATTTTATCGCTATAACTAGTGTCCGTAATTATTACGCTTTTAACTGTAATTCCGCGCGGTTTACTGCAACGTAATTACGATGCATTATGGATAGTCTCATTAGCTCTGCATTATTTTGGGACGTTGCAATACTTGATGCGTCATGCCAAATGACGCATTTCTGTATGTAACATCAAAAGCGATATATATAGTTTTACTTTTTTTTTTAAATCTATACACGCGGGATATATGCGGATTCCCCTCCCCTCCTTCCCCATAAGCATTACAAATATCACTCGTCTGTAACGAGTTCTCGACCTCGCACTGAGATTTCCCCTAAATTCCCCAGAGTGCGCGCGAACTTCTCGAGCGTGTCATGACGCATGTTGAAGTTTCGTATAGCCTCGAAGCGTAACCCATCATGAGCTTTCCAGAGGTTTACATCCACCTCTTATTTGGAAATTGCTCTACTCGTTATTCACGATTACTTGCGCTAATCTCGTTAACCACGTGGCGACGAATATATTATATTAATTGCATCGTGACACGGAAAATTTAATCTGATATCTCTGACGCTTATGCGTCCCATCCCATAGCTGCATAATGCAATAAATTTAGCAAGTTTGCTCTCTGAAAGCACGCGACTGCGTGCCAAAATTCATTCCTGTGTTTCTAAATTTCGTGTTCGTCATTTTAAAAAGGTACTAAGAATGTGTGTGTGTGTGTGTGTGTGTGTGTCTAATTTTCATGATCTATGTTGCACTTGATATCGATTCTTCTCACAATATTTTGTCGTAGAATAACAGAGCTTGCGCGTATATGACGATACTAATCATGTGTTATTCTTGAAATCTCGCACCTAAAATGTTGCAAACATTATCTAAGGTTAACGAGCTCTCACCTTCTGCCAAGTTTTGCTTGAAATTCTCAACAAGTTAGAACTGAGTGAGAAGGCGGACTTCTCACAAAGTTCCATACTTTACCGACGTGTAGCGAAGTTTTCGAGACTACTGTGATTCTGATTATTTGTTTTATATTATGCACATCTCTCTCTTTACGTTTTATTATCGTCTCGCAATTGTTAATAATCGCATTTGCAAGTGGTGCCGCGTATTTCTACGCACAATGGAAAAAACCAACAATTTTTATGTGTGAGAGAAATTAATATTGTCGCAATTTTAAATCCAAAACTCTTTTTCGATCTTATTCCTAATTATTAATTAATTAGAAAGTTTCGCATCTCTCTTTATCACAATTCACTTATTTTCAACGTATCGTTTTTTTACGCTCCGACATAGCAATTTGCTCGAAGATGGTCGAAGATTGAGACACGTGTGAAGTAAGCAGTCGAGCAGTTTTAGTTTTTACCGCGCGGCGTTTTCGCTTCTCTCGCAATGTCGCAATTTAATGCGGAGAAAAATGCTTCGTTACAGCCGCGCGACGCTTTGCAGTAAATCACTTCGTAAATGTTACTGTAAATATCACTCGAGCTTAACGAGCTCCCTCCGCAAGATTCGTTTGAAATTCCCAAAGGACTCGAACTTCAGAGGCGTGTCGTGACGGATGGCGAAGTTGGTACTTTGAAACGAAGCCGGCGGATGGTCTGGGCTTTCAAGGCTCAGAAATTATACGTGGCATCGTCCTGTCATCGAGAATTCCTGGAATTAATTCGTCCATGCGATAATGTGCAGTTTCGACCTGTTCTTTTTTTTTGCGGTTAGACGAACCGTATCTCTTCTACGCTCACTTCCTCTTTTGTTCGTTCTTTTTTTGCCTTCTCTCTCTATCTCTTTCTTTTTCTCTTTTTTTTCTCTCTCTCTCTCTCTTTACTCTCTTTACTCTGCTTTACTTCTCGTTTTATACATCCACAAATATCTCTGATAACTCGCAATCGTCTGCGCTTCGCCCTCTACGCTCGATGACTGCACTTACGGTTAAAAATAATTACAACATGTGTGCCGTCTTCGTTCGTCCTTTATTCGGGTGCTCGAGATTGAATATATATTCTGGTATGTCTATCAAGAGTTCGGCGAAAATCACGCTAAGAGCTACCAGCAACTCGCCAACTACCGATAACTTCGGTAACTTCGATCATTGTTTCAGCATGTTGTAACAATAGATCATTACGCTGCTTCTCTTGGCATAATAACAGTCCTCTCCATGATCGACATATTTGGCAGGACTTTTGTAATTACGATTGTTATTATCGGCATGTACTTTTACACATTGCGGATTTATCAAAGCCGCAATGACCAGTGAGATTTGTTCCGATTGTTGAAGTCAGATTGTAATAATGGTAAAATTCTTTTTTATGACAAAACATTAACAAATTGTTAATCAGTTTATCGGACGAGAAGAGTGTCAACCATCACATTATTGTAACTATACACGTCTTTCTAATCGTATTACAACTGACACGTAGCTTTAATGTTGAAATATTTTCCTCGCGTACTAAAGCGAGAGATATTTTTGTACGTCGTCAAGCGTGTTTATTAATGAGATCATAACACGATCGTTTTCTAAAAAATTTCGTATCAGGTTGTACGTTCTACGGGATTCATTTATTATTCATACACATTACTCTTGATTGCAAAGTTGCGATGAATATTGTACACTTATTAGCGCGTTTCCATAAAAGCACACGGGCGCACGGGTTCTCCGGCATGACTATCTAAATATGATATAGCCAGGCTGCAAAGTGCGATCCTGGTTGTTCTTTCATTTTCTGCGCAAATTTATAATCACATTATTCAACGCTAATTAAGAAAATATTGCGAAGCTGCTGCGGCTCCGCTTGGCAATAAAAAGAATTCGAAAGACGTAACATCCGGGAGACAATTTTTAACGAAAAATACTTTTCTTAATGAACACGCAACTTATACATTTTTTTTAATTTGTAACGAAATACATCTGTCGAAAAAATATCTGTGAAATTTCGCGCCGCGTTAGAGGTTCAGTTTAATTGACAACAACTTGTTATCTCATCGCATTGTTTTATCTCTCGTTAGAGAGTTGATATCTTTCGAATATTCTTTAATGTTGTATCTAAGATCAGAAATATGTTTCTCGTCGTTAATGGCCCATTAGTAACAAACGTTATGGACAAGAGAGAAAGGAAGATCGTTACGAACGACGTATTTCTTTTCAGAGAGTGCTGATGCATTTTCAAGAAATAATAGTCACGTAAATCTTGGATGGGTGGATGACATTGCGTCTGAATTCTCGCCAGAAAAACGCAACAGAGTTACTACTGTGTATATATCGATACACGTAGTAAAAAATAAAATGTTAATTTTAATTTGAGTTTATTTTTTGGGACATGTAAAAAATATTAAAGTAACTCATTTGTCACGTGTTACTTATTGAAAAACTAGTAATGTCAATCAATTGACACTTTACATTTATAAAATAAAGAACATACTTTTTGAAGTATATTTGTATATTTCATTTATATTTGTTATTTTGACTTTAAGTTTAATGTACAAATAACATAAAATAATTAAACATTATATAGAAGAATAGTTACAATAAGACTCGTAAGAAATGTACTTAAAAAAATACGTTTTTTATTTTATAAATGTAAAGTGTCACAATCATTTAATATTGCTAGTTTTTGTCAATAAGTACATGACGAGTGAGTTACTTTAACATTTTTTTACATGTCCCAGGAGGTCTCACTCAGATTAAAATTAACATTTTATTAACAATCAAACGTAGGTCTCCCTTACGAGCAATGTAGGTTCTTTATTAACAAATTTCCATTAATCCGCAAAAACGTAGAAA
>QVNW01003468.1:0-14584 GCA_014825475.1 Pseudomyrmex flavicornis
AAATAGTTGAGAGGTGTAATTAAAATTTAATCGTGCGGTCGGTTTAAAATAGAGACGATTCGCCAAGAAAAACGTTTATCGACTGAAAGCCTATTAATCGACCTATTGGCCTATACCGGACCCGGTACAGTGGCGGCGTATCCGCGCACGAACAAGCCGGTCGTTTTACGCGTGACGTTTTCAAGCCGGTTAAGAAGAACGGTTTATATTGTGATACACACAAGATCAACAGGGCTTCTATTTCGGTGCATCGCTTCGAGGGCGACGAAGAGACCCAACTCCTCGTGACATAATCCTTGAGTTAGCGGCCTCTTCTTGACACCCGTAACTCTTCCTCTCAAATTGCAGCCGCTACGCGAGTTCGTGAACACACACGGGACATTTGAAAAGCTGCTGCGGTTATTAACGATCATAATTTTTATCACTGAAACTATCTCTGCGGATTGAAAGAATAATCCGAGTAAACAGTTGCGTTTTACAAATTCCGAATATTTTACTTTGTCTTCGTTAAAAAAAAAAAAAAAAAAATTATTAATCCGAATTTTCCTCGCGATATTTTATTTGAATCCGATAAATTCGATTCTCTGGAAAAATTTCCAGCAAAAGTTTCTGTATATTTTTTGTCGTGAAAAATTGATAAAAAATGCGACAGTATAAAAAGACGTACATTACAATCAAATAAATATATTGGACTTTTTGTTTGGATCGTCGACTCGCTTCCGTTTACCGGATGATGTATCTATATGTAGCTCAATGACTTTGGGAAATATGTGTTCCAATGCGCCCGAAATACTTTCGTGCTCTCCCGCCGAACGCCATAACATTTACAATTGTTTGATGCATATCTCCCATTAACAAACGCGCGCTCTACAAACCGGCTCTTGTTTCCTCTTCTCTCACATTAGCGTGTATTATGTCTTTCGTATATTTTCTCTCTGCGATCCTCACTGGGTCACAGAACGTTCTTTTGTTATCGCGTAACCAAACTCTCTCATAAATTTCCGAGTCTTCGCCAACGAGAACGCGAGGCGGCCACAGTTGTCATAAATAATTAATAATTGAGATTGTGTCTCGCGTGTATAATTACATCTTAATCGCGATGTAGCCGCTAATAATCCGACGACCGCTCCACAAACAGTGCAGTCCGGTAATTTAAACGCGACGAGATGACTAACGCGTCTACCTGTTACACACACACACGTACAGTCGAGAGCTTTCGGTTATTTGTCCTCGTTAAAGTTTTTAGTTCCCACTTAACTCGTGCCCACGAGATCCACGCTAATTTGCCACGAGAAGATACTACGCGCCTCATGGATTCGACCGCGGCGGCGGCGGCGGCGGACGTTCGGGGATTTAATCAGATGGGCGTAAATTTCGACCGCGGTCGCGATAAATCCTGCCGGTTCCTGCTTTCATCGATTCCAATCTCATAATACAGCGCCGAGAAAGTAACTTGACCACCGAAAAGTTCGATGCCACTGACGAACGACGTCGTCCTCGTTTCCCGTTTTTTGTGAAATTAATCCGTGCGCTCGTTCGATTTTTAGAAATCCGCCAATGATGAGCATCATCGAAGAGCGCGCGCAAAAATTGTTTTCGGTGATAATTTATTCTACACAAAGTTCTACACACGATTGCTCTGACGAAATTCTATACAAAATTTTATAAAAAAAAATATATCGCAAAAAAATGTTTTGACGATCCGGTTTGAAATCGCGCGGTTGAAAAACTATCGCTTTCAAATGCGCGTCAAACGCGAACGTCTGTCAGACGTTTTGCTGCCCGGATCAATTCGCTCGATTTTATTACGACCATTTGTATATGACGCGACCATTTTCATTGGGAGCGTCTCTTCTTCAAGGATGTGCTTACGCGAGAGATGTGTGTGCCTCGTATCACGTAGATTACGCGACCACGCGCAACGATTTGGCCTTGTCGAGCGCAACAAACGATTCTCCGAATGTATTAACGGCTTGAAAAAAGAGATGATTCGCGCGTTTGACTCGTCGAACTGATTCAGCGCTCGAAATATCGCGCGAAACACATTGTTCGAATCAATGTGTCGTTAATACGCGGCGACTAGATAATTGGCGACGAAGAGAGCCCATGTTCTTATTCGCATAATTAAATCAGATACCGGTGAAGAAAAACCGTATATGCGCGAGCTGGATAACAAGATGCAAGAGCTAACGAGCATTTCAAAATTCTTTTTTGAACGAGACTTTGACGCTTTTTCGATCTCGGAGAAAACTAAAGATGCCAACATTAGTTTGTAATTCCGTTAAATCTATCCGTTTAAAATTCGAAACCTCGACATAAAGTTCCGAAAAACGCGACGTGCAAAAGAGTCAAATGAACGGGTACCGGAGTATAAATTTTCGCCAAAATGTTCGAGGCGACACGGACGGCTCCTCCTTCCCCCCCCCCCCCCCCACATCGATACCGTTATTGGCGCACGCTAGCTATCTCGCACGACGAGATATCGGCAATTTACAGACAAACGGGTGTCCCAGACACAGGCGACGTTGTGTGTGCCCGTGCCTCATTAGTAATTACCGACGCTTCTGGTACACCCATAATCTCTCTTTCCTCTGATGAATATTGCATGAGAGAGAAATTTCGTACCCTTTTTGTTGCGCGCGTCGCGAGAGATCGATAATCAGTCTTCGGCGTTCGCCATGTATCAGTGATGTGCAATTAACGCGACTTGTTGCGGTGATTCCCGTCGGATTACGCGACGTAAACAAACCGACGAAAAAAAAAAAAAACAAGTACAAACAGAACGGATAAGCATATAATTGCACAATTTGTACGAGAAAATTTGTTCTACAAAGTTTTTTAACCACTGCACAGCCACTCGTCTCTATTAAATTTATATATTGTGATTTTATATTACAAAATGTTGTATTAACAACAAAATATTATTTGTTAATTATAAAAATGATCTTAAATCTAATTATAAGTATTTAAAAAAAAAACAAGAAAAACTAAAAGTTAATTACTTATTTTTTGAAACATTTTTCAAAGAAAGTTTCTCGAGAAATATTTTCCGCATAAGCAAGGATGAAGTCGTCACTGGCTGACGTACGTACGTAAAAATTCGAACAAAGTGCACAAGCACTCAATTAGAACGTTTGTTAGCCGAAGACAGCTCGTTAACTTACGACTGCTACACTTTTAAATTCGAGTATATCCATTATCACCTACAACATTCTTTGTGAGCGACTTGTATCGCGCGCTGGATACACGATCGATCATTCTTTCTCGAGCGTTGTCTGAGTGTTAAAGCAAATTAACGAATGAGAAAACGGTTGTCGTTACGTCAAACGCGCAAGAAAGCTACAAATTATTATGAAAAAAATATAATCAAATTTTTTTCAATGAGATTTGACAAGAACATTTTCTAAAATTTTTTTTTTTCTTTCGCTCTCACCGTTGCCACGACGTAAATGTTTAACTTTTCTTTCTCGTCTCGTCCACGGAAACCCGCCGCGATCATCTTCTTTTCGCGAAGAATCTTATTATACTCTTCCAGCATTGCTCGTATAATTTAACGTTAACGAATGCATGCGCGCAATTGAGCCGAAACATTTGGATACATGCGCATAACTTGCTCCCAACTTGTTTCTTGAATTGAATTTATGACGCTAATAATTTATTCCGGCGTCGTTCGCGCGCGATGCACCAGTGACGTAAACCACATCGAATCTCTAATATCGCTTTCATGTTCGCGCATATGAAATTCTAAAATTAGCAATAAAACGTCGAGGAGGCTAATGCGAAATTGCATGCGTGCCTGGATCCCACGCGCCGCGTCGTGATATACATTTGTTTATAGAAAAGAGAAAACTGTACTTATTACCCAGAGAGGGAAGGAAGATAAAATACAAAAATCAAACTCACATATACATATACATATATTCAGCCTATAAGCAAAATAAGAGCAATCGGTTTCCAAGTATTATTTATCTACAACGCGTTTTTTTGCAACGCGATATATAAAACTCGTTGACACCAATAGTCGGATGGATTTCAGATTGGAATAAATAGGCCAATTCCCCGATGAATGTTCCACAGACGCTTCTGTGCTGACGACAGTGCGCTACTATACAGAAACGTTACTGTACGTAAATTTGTAGATTTTTCTTTTTTTTTCTCCCCCCGAGATAATTTGCCAAGTTATGTGTCTAGACCGGCGTGCTATCAATCTGTCGATACAGGACCTACTGTCGCGAATCGCGTGCGCTTTATTCGCATATCGTAAAACGATATATTCGTAAAAATCTACTCGGGAGATATTTCGAGGCGATTAATCGTCACCGTGAATGAATCAAAAATTTTATTAGGAAACGAAATTGGAATTATTTTTTTCTTCTAAATCAATTCAAACGAAATAAGAATGTCGCTAAATCGAATTTAACATGGGACGGTGAGAAAGCGAATATCGAAATGCTGTTCGAAGTGACATTTGTATTAATGTCAATCGTAGTTTAATTTGCAGAGTGTGACATTAGATCTAATTGAGGCGCGTAATACTTCGCAGTCAATTGCAATTATGTGATACATGCAACGTCCGCAAAAGGAGAAACACACACTTTGAAATATGGTATTAGAGTTACCGTATTTATACGCAACTCAGTGTATACACGCTCCCTTGTTATTAACCACTACCTTGTCGATCTCCCTTTCATTATTTTTCGCGTAATACCGCGCGTGTGTGTGTCTGACACGTTTCATAGTCTCGCATGTCGCACAATTCCTTTTAATAATCCATTTGGCGTGTGTTAAGTGAAATCGTAATGTTGCAACACGGCACGCGATCTTGTTTTCCCAGTATGTTTCGTCTTTTTTTTTAATTTCCATTGGCGTTAATTAAACTTGTAAAGCAATTTCTCGAAAATGTTGCTACTGGATATTAAAATCGCTACATAATACCTGATAATTACGTCTCATTAGTCACTCGATCGGAGAGAGAAGTATTAAATTATACGACAATATGCATTGTTGTTATTTTGCCACACTTCTTTGCCACGAAACCCCCGCGGTTTTGACCGTATACATATTATTAAATCCTTTCTTAATTTGACTAACATGATGTACCCGGCATGTCTTCATATAAAACCAGTAAACGATCACATATAAGCGCGCGTCTTCTTTTCTTTTTCCACTACGAAGAATCGAATGTCTCGCGAATACCTATCGCATCTTCGTAATAACAGAGTCGAGCAATCTTGTATCTCATCATTGATTTTCCGAAGTAGCGAGCCGTACACAGTCTCGAGAGCAAAGAGAGTTTTGTTTCTAATTAGTGCCGCTGTGTACGTGCCGATAAATGTAAATCTTTGCGGACGCGATACTTTGAGTTCCACGATCGCTGATTTGAGATCGTAAGCCGCACATCTAGCGTCGAATAAGTCGTTATAAAAATCGAAACCTCGCATCTCTCGGGGTGCAGAAGAAATCAATTCCGAGAAAATTACACACGCGCCGACAAAAGCTCGATTTCCTTTTCGTGCGATTTCATTTTTCAACCGCGCGTATCTCTGACGTGTATATTCTCTAAACACATCGGATGTCTTTTCCAGCTCTCGATCGAGCTGGGAACACCAGAGAACTTTGTCTAAATTAATTTAACGTTAAAACAATATAACATTTTTTTTATATTTACTCATATTTTAAAATGCCAATTCGCAGAAAAAATTTTTGTTTCTTACTTTTTCTTACTTTATGAGAGAGAAAGAGAAAGCTTAATAATAAGATATTGTTGTTAACAAAATCAATTATTATTTATCTGAATTGCAAGGTATTTTTCCGTGTATTTTTTGTTTAGACAAGCCAGAGTGATGTTTTCGTGCGCGTTTCCAGTTATATTGAACGGCGGTGATTGCGAAGGTGCGTCAGTTGCGCCGCAAAAAAAAAAAAAAAATCGCAGGCATGCACGAGATATTCACGCCTTCGTGCGCAAGCCACCGGAGTAAATAACGCGGCTAGCGCGCCGATGCGTCTTCCCGACGCAACAGCGTGTTTAATCGCGATGACAGCGACACGTTGGGTGCGAAAGAGGATAAACACGCGAGAGAGACGCATTCTGGCCAATCATTCATTTAAAATTAATCTGCCCCGTCGAGAAAGGCTAATTTAAAAACGGTAATTTTCAAATTACAGAAAGCTACTTGAATGGAAAATTTGTTCGTCGACCCGCACTTTTTTGCACAATGTTATTTACACAATTTTTTTTTTTTTTGCTGGCAAAACTTTAAATCGCTCGAAGAATACGTCAGAAAAGAAGGGAAAAATATACGAGATGTGTCGCATTCGTGTTGTGCAAGATGCAAGATTGTCACGCACGTCTTTTTAATGCTGCATGCTTTCGCGTACGCGCTGGCATACCGCGAGAGAACTATTGAAGAAATTAAAGTGATTACACTGCGTAAGCACGTACATACTTCGTTAGTACGCGAGCGATCCTTCTGCCCTTTCGAACGAAGTTCCGGAACTGAATGAGAAAAAAAAAAATCTCAAGAAAATCGATCGCTCCGTTCGATTTCCGATAACTCATTTCGTTTACCCGTATTTCAACCTTTGACTCGAACGTGTTCACGAACGTCTTCGTAACTACGAACCCTACGTGCTGCACCCACGGGAGCTTTGCGAAATTACGCTGATTATACATTGTAAACGCGCGCGCGCGTAATCGCAGCAGAATTGCAATTGGCCGGGTTCCGAATTTTTCTCCTGAGTGAAGAGGAAGGGAAAAGTTTCAAAAGGCAAGAGATCGATCATTAAGTTGGAAAAAAAGAAACACTAATTGTAAGCATATTAGATTACGTAAGCGGTAAGCGTATTGTGACACGTCTGTCCGCATTAAATTCAACAATATGCAAAACCGCGCTCAACAAACGATCACTGATTTTTTTCCTTCGACGATCGATGGCAAATAATTCGCGACGGCGAGCTTATCGATAGCACAAATCGATATTGCCACGTTTCCGCACTGTCACGTTGCACAATTTTACGCTTCGACTTGATTCGTCAAAGATATATATGGGATACAAATAGACAAATTGACGCCCGAGATAAGCGTCGTGAATTACAAAATGGCTGAGACCACAGTATCATTGCGACCAGGAGAGCGGATCATTAGATGAAAAAAAAAAAAAAAGGGATCGCGATGAACGATAAGAATCGGTCGCGGATTAAAACATTTGAGAAGAACCTGTTTTCTTTCTCGCAATATCACGTTGTGTGTCGCACGGTCTGAGAAAAGATCGATCTAACGAGAAAGAATTTCGCGATATAATCGCACATGTATATCGGCTGTTAATTATTTTTAAGTTGTAATTTATGTATTTTTGTCTATTTTTTTTTTTTCAGCCGTCTTTCAAAGAATATCGGTGTCGAGGGGTCAAATGAAGATTCAGAGCGTAGCGACCTGTCTTTATCTCTGCATGGATTCTTGCGGTCTGCTTTACGGCTCGGTAAGTAAAGTTTTTTTTCCGTAATATATAATTTTTTTTTTTTTTTTTTGTTTTAATGATTTTCTACGTATCCAATTCTTTTTCCGCGATTTTGTAAATACTGAAATTCCGTCAATTCATTTCGACTTAATAAAATAAATAGTAGAAAAAAAAAATCGAGTCTGATCCTATAGTTTATACAGCACTTCTTTCTCTTTCTCTCGATGTGTATATATTCACCGGCTGTCTTTTTTCCATTACGTCAAAGTAATGTTTCCTGTTTATTATATCTTCTTTACTGCATCCTGGCTTCAAGCAGCACGATCGGAGCACGCGGGTTTGTAAGGATAAACGAGGAGGAGCAACGAGAGAACATCGGCGAAAAATGTGCTTCTCGATCGACGACTGCTTATAATCAACCTGTTCCCCGCGCGCTCGTTCTTTCGAGCATGCGAAGAAGAACCGTGTTATAATCACATCCTTGGTGGTCGTAATTTGATGTTAATAAGCGTACGAAAGCTTCGACCGCTATCCACGCCAATGCCCCGCCGACAGTTTTAATCGCGAAACTTCAACTTAATTGAGAAAAGCATCAAGCTCTCCCTCTCTTTCTTTCATCTTCACTTATACGAAATTCACAAAAATCGTGAATTTACAAATCCCAAAAATTTCGAGAATTTGGTCAATCATATAACAAGAGAGCATTGTGTAAAAAATAATTTTTTTAAACACTCATCACAATATGGAAAAATTATAAGAAACTTTATAATATTGTAATTAGAACTCTTCCAAATTATATAAAGAGTATCGATTACAACGTAAACAACATATAGATGTGTGTTATAGTAAGAGTATACGTACAGTAAATTATCTTTAATCAAATATTACACACACTTTCCAGCCATAAATCATACTGGCTCTTAAGCAGTGAGAAATATATTTCTTAAAAAAAAGAAAAAAGACTTCCTAAAAAAACCGAGAGAGATTGATCAATCTACTCTAAAATTCTAACTCGCGATCGTAATGCTTCATGAATATGAATACACGATACATGTTCGACCAGTTAGATTTGAAAAATTCGCTGACAGCGATCGAAGACGCGGAAGACGAGATGCGCTTTCCTTTTTTTTGAAAAGAAAGATCTTCAAACTTTATAAAAATCGATTAAATCCAGACGCAATGTTTGTTAAAATTACCCGATTACAGCGGCTACAAAATAGAAGTTGAAAAAAATATTTTCAGACAATATGTAAACTATATAAACTATTTAAACTGTAAAATAATGTTAATATTGAAAAGAGAGAAAGAGAGAGCAAGTGAGATACACATGCGTGTATATAAAACTGATTTTCTTAAATACTGATAGTCGTTGCTACACTTAAGTGATCTATATACTTCAAGTCAAAGGGCAAAAGGGTTGTTAACACGTCGGCCGAAGATAATAAATTATAGCCACGAAAAAAAAAAGCAGACCGAAGAAAATTAAAACCGTCGCCGCGAGACTCATAAAGAAGATACGATTAAATTATACTTTCAGCAAGCTATAGATGTATCTTTTTTTTTTTTTTTTAATGCGACAATATTAAGTTTGTTCTATCGATGCTTGAATTTTCGGTTTGTTAGAAATAAAACTCCCAGAAGGATTTTCCCATCATAAACTCCTCCATCGCTCAATATTTCAACACGGATAACAAATAAAATAAAAACGCCGCGGTGATTTTCTCGCGCCTGTTTAAATACCGAAGTAAATAGAGGGAACAAGTTTTTTTATCGGTTCATAAATGCAAATGTCGTTGTTAAAACGCACTTCTTACGAGGGCGTTCCTGACACGGCGAAAAAATCGACGCTCGATCAATTTATTATGACGATTCGATAAACACGAAGCGAGAGAGTAATCTCGTCCTCGACGAACTTTTATTTTTATTATCGATGATTCGACATGCAGTAAGAGTAAATCCCGTTTCTGTTTCAAGTATCGATACTTCGCTTCCTATAGCTATATAAATGGCCGTATCGTCTCATTCAAGTCGGGGATATTTTGCGTATATAATTAGGTTGATCGACTTTATTTCCTGTTTGTACTGTTCCAGTCGATAATTAAAGGATAAAATAAAGAAAATTTAAAAAAAAAAAAAGGAAAAAACAGCTCCAGATCGATTTCTTTGAGATGTCCGTGCGTTTTATACTTCTGGTATAAAAATCTTTTTTTTTTTGTTTTTTTTGTTTACGCTGTCTATTCCGGGAATGTTTGCATCGTGATTTTCCGCGAAATCTGTTCGTCAGTATTTAAGATCGAGAAAACCTCGGCAAAGAGCCAACGTGATTGCGGAAGAAACAATCCGGTCCGTGCGTAATTGAACTAAAATGAATGTCATTTCGTTTTACGATGATCTTGAAACCGTATCGAACAACCGGTCGTGACACGTAAAGAGAAGAGGCGGAATTTATAACTTTTCATCTCTCGATCTCGCGCGTTGACGCGCTAATCGGTATGTAAAAACGAGCGAACGTAGAAGAAATTATATCGCGCGCGCATGTCTCGAAACAAAGAAACACGCGTTAAGAGAATCGGCGAACATATTTTTCGATAAGCGCTTTTATTCGTGTGTAAAACGAACACCGATTTTCAGCGTGATCGAGTTGTCGGTCTCAATATAATCTGCAGATTACACGTGTAAGCGCTTTTAAACGAGGGACACAATATTTCGTGTACGCCCGATATCTCGTACACGCATCTGGATGTAAAATACGCAAGCTATCTGGCACGTCAAAACAGAGATCGGCCGAACGATACAGAGTGACGTAAAAATGCGAACACCCATCAAGCGTCCGGGGCGATTGTGTCGGCTTTTCGCGTGCAGGCGCAATACTCGAGGACGTCTCGAGTGTAACACGCGGACCGACATGCCCGCAGAATATATGTGATTTCACGAGAGAGGGAGAGAGAGAGAGAGAGAGAAAGAGAGAAGCGTGTGCTTTCAGAAATGTAAGTCAGTCTCGCGACACGTTTCCGTTGTGCTGCCGCTGCTTCATGACAAGACCCCGGACACTTCGTTAATTCTTTCGGAGCAGCGGGATTATCAGTCTTAGCGAGAAGTGATCGCTGACGTTACAAAAAAAAAAAAAAAAAAAAAACCGTCTAAGTGATAATAATTTTCTGGAAGTGAACATTTAACACGAGACAGCTCCACGTGGAGTGATTTGACAAAAAGATTCTCGAAACAAACGTCTGGATAAAAAAGCGCGGAAACCGATTTACCGCAACGTAGAGACGAAACTAATCACGTGTGCGGAAAATAAAAGGGAAACGCGCGATAAGGACGAGCATTCATAAATATATTATCTTTTGTCGTGATCGCGCTCGCAAATCGATATTGAAGTCAAAGCGGCAAGACGCGATTTGAGAACCGCCGCAGAAGAAGAAGCTCTACTCGCGCGGAATGCGAAAAAAAACACACACACACACACACACACACACGGCGATTAATCGGAAGCGCGAAGCACGAACGGGCCGGCCCGTCTGATTATCGGTCTATATACCTGGCCAGGATGCAAATGGAGCAGCAGAGTCGGAACACGCGGCGGAGAAAGTCCTCGGCCAGATATCGACGCTAGATCGAGAATAGATTCCCGAAGGTCGTTCGCGAATGCGAATCGTCGAACACGTGCTCTCGCGACGTATGTACGCGCGCACGAACTCGGTTCTCGCGAGCAGTCGTCAGTCCGGAATACTAATGAATTCCAACAGTGATGCGGCAAAACCGAGCTCGGGAAATCTCGGAATGCGGTCCTGACCTGCAGGTTACTCGGTATTTGAACGTTGACACGCGCTCAAAAGCTTGATTCGACGGCTCGTTACATGCGGCTTTAATATAAAGTGCGCGGCAAAAGACGTTAACCCCTTGGCGTACCTGCTAACTCCCGACTGCTCGGGCTACAATACTCAAGTAAGGCGGTTGCGCGTCGAGCCATTCAGCTCGAAAGGTATCGAAAACAACTGAACTGAAGCACGAGTCTGACTCGTGTTGTTTACGTTTGGTCCGAACGAAGTACCACGAGTCACACTCGTGCTTATTGTTTTTGGCCCGAGTTTCTTATCACGAGTCTCACTCGTCATTGTAGGGGTTAAAGAGTAACACAGATAACCCGTTTAAATCACCTTGTACAATATTTAATTTAATTCATTTCCTCTCTTGATTTTTTTTCTCCGTTATCGTATTCGGAAATTCACATCGTTATTATTATTTTTGGAACTACCGTGCGCGTTTCTGTTGTCAAAAGCAATGCTTTGTATCGAAACGATACTTCGATACGAACCGAGCCGTGAAATATATTTTTGCGCAAGGACTTCGAGATTCGACGATTGATTTTCTTCGTGAACTTGATCGCACACGTGTCTTTTCTACCGATTAAGCCGGTCGAAATGCGCACGGTCGCTGATCAAAAAAGCTTAATTTTTTTTTTCGCGACTCTCGGTATTGTCAGGAACATTAATAATTGCGATTAGCTGCGGACAAAACGATCCGCGAAGTAGATTTTCAAAGAGCGCATCGCACTCTCTCTCTCTCTCGCCCTTGATTGCAATCGAGTTCTCTCGTACAGTTTCTGCTACGCGGTTGCACATAATATACACGATGTGTAGAACGTATTTATTACAAGAGATCTTCGTGATCGCTGTGTTATGATACCTGTTATTATAACCGCGTTATCTCACTTTTACGCAAAATACCAACATGCGGTTGCGGTTTAATCTAAAATTTCCAGCGCGACTAATAAAAAAAAAAAAAAAAATACCGCGCGTTTACTCGATCGATGCATCGATTGTCCGATCGAGCTCGAATCGTGATTATTGACTACAAAATATCTTCATGAAATATTGCTTCCGGCCAATTACTTAATCCGCTAAATAAAACATGAGCCGACACTGATACCACAGAGAGGTATCAAACACTTTGTATTATCTCCCCTGCGATGTCCTGTGTTGTTTTTAATTACCGGAAATGCGCAATTTGCGGATAATAATTTCTGTAATAATCGGGCAAGTTTAACCCGATCTCACGTAAACAAGATGCGCAATATAACATTATATTCGAACACCGTCTATATTTTACAATTTTCGATTTTTATTTTAATTACAAAAACTTATATCTTTCTCGAAAACAGTTTTTTTTTTTATATCATAAAAGCCGTATTAATGATCGCAAACAATTAACGAAATAAGATTTACTCGACGATCGTTTGTCTTTTTTGAGAATAACACGAGGATTACGTCCCGGCGCCTTTCGTGCAAGTTTTACCCTTATGAATAATTTCGACATCGCCGGCGTGAATCCTCAAGGCGACTTATACACATACTTCGCCTTGCTCCTCCCCGTTAAGGGCCCGTAACATCGGGCGCTTCACACCTCGCCAGCAAATTGGATTCACCGTGGAGTCGTGTCTACCGACGGCGTTCCTTCGTCGGCGTTCTTTTGCGGTTTAAATCGGGGTCAATTTGAAAGTTAAACGAACTCTCGCGCGAGCGGAGTTCACTCTCTCTTTCACGCAGCCGAAAATCCCAATTTAGATGGACGCAGAGTCGGTACCTTTGACGGCACAACCTCAACGAGAAGCGCCATTCCGCACGTTCGGAACTTTAAATAGGTGTATATATATTCACCGCTCTGTTAGCAGATATTCTTCGTTTTTTTACGTTTTCGTTTTCGCGCGCTTCTTTTCGACGACTCGCGCGACAAAACGCAACTTCGACTTCACGTGACGTTGCTTCACGGACAGGTTGTCCATTTTATTGTTACGTTATTCTACTCTGAGTTTTGTTTCAAATTTGCGAAAACTGATTGTTGTAATATTTTTATTGTAAACGACCACCAAAGCTACGCTACGAGAATATTTTTCAAGAAACAAAACAGATCGGTATGAGAAAACAAAATAGTCGCGCTATTCCCACCCTCCGAAAATTCTCCGAATTTTTTTCTCGCGCCTTGCGCCTTTTGCGAGCATTAAAGATGGATCGTTTTTCGGTTTCCTTTTTTTTTTTTTTTTCGAGTAACAGCAGGTTTGCAGCTTGCACTTTGCATGTGCCGGAGTCGTCCTCTCACGTCGCTCCGATTCTCACCCGCGGGTCTTCCGAAGATTATTCGGTAATGCGAGAGAGAGGCGCGACGGCGCCGCCCGTTTCGAAGCTGGTCTCATCGAAAATGTTTCTTTAGATACCGGAAATTATTAGGTACGAACCAATAAACGATTTGACACTTATAATTGTGCCGCATCACGCGCGTTCTCTCTTTTTTCTGTCTCTCGTGAGAAGCACTCACCTTCGCGCGCCTCTTTCACGACGAGGAATTTCGCGATTGATACGATCGCAATTTCCTGCTCGATATTGATTTCCGTCAGAAATATGACTCTGAATCATTCGATAATTGAATTTGAATTTGCTCGAGTGTATTTAATAAAATCCCGTGTGCGATTGCATCTAAACAGGATTTTCCTCTCGTAAAAAGAAATAGAAGAGTCGATACATACACTGAGCTTCTCAAAGGCGCAAATGGACGAAACCGCATCACATCACATGTAGCATTAGAATATAAAAAAAATAAAAAAAAACAAATTAATTAAAGCGTCGTATCGCGAATACAATTCATTTCTGAGAGAAACAAAAAACGTATAAATTATTGTCCTCTAAAATCATCTGTCTCACGCACTCAATTGTCAACCCGCGGAGACAAGTATTGAAAGACAGACCCGACGTCAAGAAGCGCATCGGAATTGTGAAAATGCTTCGCGAGATGATGTGTCCGCCAGTTATTATATCGCTTTTACATCTCTTGCGATGATTGTGGAGCTCGTCAACTTTTCAGAACACGTACGGAAACGCGCGAGTAAAGCCTCGTGGCAGCTTATTACTCGCACGAATGCGAAACGCGTAATAGACGCAATAATATTTAACAATCACTTGAACCAGTTTTCGCGAATGGCTTATTATTGCCGCGAGTTGCGAGTCGCGCGTGATTAGTGATAATAAAACGATCGGATAACGTGTTTGTCATGGATTTGTTGTTAAAACCGGCATGATTTAAGTACGTAATTAACACGCAATATTATATATATATGTATATATATATATATA
>QVNW01003469.1:0-22859 GCA_014825475.1 Pseudomyrmex flavicornis
ATATATATATCGATATGCGATATATATCGATATGCGATATATATATCGATATGCGATATATATATCGATATGCGATATATATATCGATAATAAGATTTTATAAGGAATAAGATTTTTCTATGCAAACATCATAATATCGCATATCGATATATATATCGCATATCGATATATATATCGATATGCGATATTATGATGTTTGCATAGAAAAATCTTATTCCTGCTCAAAACGCTACTTAGTATAATAGTATGAGAAACCATCACTTTCACCCCTTTATATCTCCGGACTCGCGTGCCTATGCTCGTCTTAAAATTTCTCTGGGATTAATGTTACCATATTACATATAGTACTTATTTGACATAAAAAAAAAGTTTGAAGTTCGAGATCCAAAAAATGGGCGAAAAAACAGCGTCTTTTTGCCACATCACTCTTTAACAAAATGAAGAATGTGCGCGCGATAAAATAAACGTGCGCGCGCGGAGATATTTACGTTTAAATCGCCGAAATTCAGAGAGACATATGTATTTTGAGCGGGAGAAAAACGACAAGTCCGAATAATGCGGAGAAATGCATCACGGAGAGATACATCGGCGAAGTTTATTAAAGTTAATCGCGAACCGTGCGCTTTATCGCGCCGCGATCGCGCGCCCGCGTACACACACGGGGTCCCCTCCTCCCCCCCCTCCCCCCACATCTGATTCAACAGATTATCACACGTTGCTTATCACACGTCCTCTATTTACCGGCGCGTATATAACATACGCTACACGTATAATAAATGCGTGAGAGCGGACCCGAGGTCTCTCCTACTAGCTTGTCTCGTATCTGTGCATACACGCGCTCCTTCCCCCTCGCGCCCGGGAGAACCGACGACGATGTGTGTTTTCGGGAAGTTTGCCCGACGACGCGGCCATGATTATGCATTCGGGCGTCGTCGTTGAGGCCAGTGTCATCACATTTTGCATATAGGCCGCGCCGCCGTCACCTCGGCTTTTATTCGGTTGCGGTCCGGCAGATTCATTTGCATTTGAGATTCTTCGAGCAAGAATTTTTATCCCCCCGCTCTCTCTCTCTCTCTCTCTCTCACCGTCCGTTCTTCCTTCATACTTTTTCCCATCGCGGTAACAAAAGTGTTCCTCGAAGAAAACAACTCGCCACGCTCGTCGACCTTTCTCGAGCGAGTTTTCACACAGTTTTTAAATTGCGCGCTCGCAATTTTCAACCGCCAACCGTTTTCTATTTGGGGGGGTAAATCGAATAAAGGCTCCGATTTTTTAAAAAAATTTGAGACAGTAAATTGGCCAATGTGAGCCTGGACACGGTTGGTTTTCTATTTGGTTTCTTTTGCTATTTGTTAATTTTTTTATGACAGTCACAAAAAGCCGAGAGGGATGTAACTTGCGAACTGATGGCGCAATTGACGAAATTTGTTTCAATTACTCGAGTTTCGCGCATTACCTTTTTTTGTGTTTTAGATACGATTATATTCGAGTCACCTTTCGGCAGAACGTCCCTTTTCTCTCGCGCGCCGGATGTAAAAAAAACTGTTACGACCTGACTGCGAGGCGATCTTACACGGGCGCTGACTCAGGGTTAAGCTTCGGATTATGAGAAATCGCGTCACCGTTTTTTTTTTCCCCTCCGCGCGAAAACACCGCGCGAATTCTCTTATGTAATTTTCTCGAACCAACTTTTTCCATCCCCTCCCTTTCCCGTCCCGAGTTTTCGCGGAGCAAATCCCGTGTATGACAAAGACGAAACATTAACGAGAATAAAATAATGTCACTTGTGAAAGTCTGAAATATTTGCTATAAATTATTTTCACGTTGCGCTATTGAAAGCAACATCGCTGTTAAAACGGCGCGAAACTCTACGCGCGCGCGCGCGTGCACCAAGTCTCTCTCTCGCCCGACGACTTTCGCGCGGATTCCTTTTTCGCTCGCGGGTTTCTATTCTCCCCGTTTTACCATTTCCGTCGTCGTTCCATTTCCCAGATGTTATACCGCGTTATGTCGTGCCGCGCGCTGGCAAACAACCGCCCCTTTGGTTTCACTCCCCCTCCCCTTCCCCTTCCGAAAGGACTTCGCTGAAAGTTTCGACTATTTCGCGCGATAACCGTCGCTAACTCTCGCGTGTATCTGCGCGCCTAGCGCGCCCGTGTACACACACACACACATACGTGCGAATAAATACGCGGGGAGGGAAAAAGGAAAAAGAAAACCATATTTCTCTGTTTACCCGAAAATGCACCGCGCGCGCGGTTCTTTGTATAGTTGGCGCGCGCGTTTCTTTCCTCTCGCTCGCGAGATTGTAAAGCGAGAGCGATATAAAGCGCGGTTCTCGCGCGGTTAAGCGAAAATAACAGCCGCGTTAAACTCGAGTTTTAACATCTTCCTTCACGGAGAGCACCGACCTCTGTGTGCGTGTGTGTGTGGGCGGCAGCGGCGCTGTTCTCTTTCGCGGAGAGAAATAAGGTCTCTCTTTGAGTAAGTTATTAAAACTACTCTCACACGAACACACACACACACACACGTCAAGTGGATACACAATTTTCTATCTCGAATTTTTTCGTTGCAAAAGTGGCGCAAAGGCGGGGAAATTTGCTTTAAATCTTTGTACACACTAAATCTTCGTACACACATCCGCTCGATGTATCGAAAGGATTTCTCTCTCGGATTGCGATACCTATTTACGATCGACTGCATTTCCGTGTGTTACCGCGCCGCGCTTTTCCTCTTTTTCACGGCCCTTTTTTCGGTCAACCGCGGCTTTTTATTCGCGGCCTTACGCGCGGCCTCACACAAAAATGCGAGGGCTCTTTCAAGTCGCGCGCAAGCGGGATTTTACACAATTCTCAAAGACTCTTATGTGAACAAACGCGCGTAACGCGCGTTTATTCCGACTAACGTCGTTGCGCCCGTCCACCGGGAATGAAAATATCGTCTCTCGCTCTCTCTCTCTCTATTTTCGTACATTTCATTACCGCGGGGTTTTCGACAGTAATTTCACATAATGGAGAACGTCGACATTGTCGTAATTTTATAGAAATTACCGATGGGAGGGGGAGGGAAAAATGAAGAGGGGATCTCCGCCACCGCTCAAAGCGGGACACTCGCGAACACAGGCCCCCTCATTAGTGCATGACGATGTGAAACGAAGTTTGCGCGTAATCATATTTTTGAACGTCATACGTCATAGGAAAGAGAGAGAGAAAGAGAGACGCTGCATGCAATATCGTCAGAAGAGCGCGAATATAGGTCAAGTAACAAATTATGCACTTTTCGAAACTGTTTAACAAAACTTTGTTGCGATCTCACATCCAGGTTTTTTTTCCTTTTCACTCGAGTGGGTCGCTTTTTTTTTATATCGCGGATGGAGAAATCGCGCGCTTCCACACATCTGTGGAATGTTAAATGGATTCAACATTCCGCCAACTGTGTGTGTGCGATCCAAAAACTTTACGTGAAAAAATCTGACGATTCCTCGCTTCCGATTTTTTTTTTATTCTACGCGAAAACTTTGATAATGATGATCGGGGAGTACCCCCGGGTTGCTAAGAGACGGACTTTTCGCTTCGTCAGGAATTTTCTTCTCTCAACTTTTCCTCCACGGAGGCGGCGGCGGCGCTTTACCGTACCGTGTGACATCGCGCAGAGAACGCGCGAAAAGAAAGAGCCTTTTGTCGTAGCCGGTATTACAACTGGAAACTTCGCGATTTGCACGCTCCGTACATAATCGTAAAAAAAAAAAAAAAAAAAAAAAACGTGCTGACTTCAATATCGCGCTAAAAGCGCGAACGTGGAGGACGTGAAGACGGGCGAAATTCTTCTCGGAGTGTAAATAGTATATTTTTTCTTGACAAAAAAAAATAAATAAATAAAATCCAGCTGTCAATTCGCGATTTTCGTCATCCCCCGCCAACGCGCGCATATTCCGTCTCGACGCGCTGCAGCAGCGAACGATGTCTCTGGAGGAAAAAAAAAACAAAAAAAAAAGATCCTGCAGCTGACTAAAAGCGATATAGGTGTGCGCCATGCTTCACCTCTCATTACCGAACGCGCGTTCTCTCCGGTTTTCGCGCAGCGCGAAAAATTTTTCAGCGCGCATGCGGAAATCAGCGGGCGTGTAAATAAAGACAAAAAAAAAAAAAAAATGCCAGCGCGCATCGACGACTGCAGGACGCGCCGACGGATGAATTTTTAACTTAATTCTGCAAACGATCGAAATGAAAAACGCGTCGACGCGTCAACAAAAAAAAAAAAAATTGCTCGGCTTTGCGCCGAAAATTTGCCAATCAGGCGAAACGTCAATCCGCGCGCCATCCCGCTCGTCGGAGCGAAAAACTTCATCGCGTAATTCCTTCCGCCTTTTCGTTTCGGCAAAACCGAATGTTAGAATAATCTCGCCGATTTGACTGTTTCGACGCGCATGATCGAACAATATTGACGACATTTTCTGTACAGAGAAAACAAGTCGTGCAAAACAATATAATTGAAGATTTGTACACGGAAGAAAACAAAAGAGATTTGTGCCAGAGACCAGCAAGAAGATTGAGGAGGGTTGGGACGTATCTAGAAAAAAAATGACAAACGTTTTTGAAAGATGAGAATCTTGTTCTCGATCGTAGAACAAATTTTACAAATTTTTTCAATATTTATTATTTTTCCTCGGGAAAATTCCGCGAAAATTTCTCGTTGAAAATCCTGATAATAATCTCAGACTTTCAACGTGGGTTCTTTTGAGATCCGTGTTTTACCAGAAAAAAAGGTAGAATGAAAACGACACAGCTATTTGAAAAAAAATCTGTACCGACAGTTTAAAAACTTGGGGGAATGTGATAGAAAAAAATAAAAAGACCTTTTCCACGCGCAACTGAGACGGAAAATAATGATTAAAATATCAAAAACTGCGATTTTTAAAGTCGTGAAAAAAAAACGTGGCAATCGATTATTTCTTTAATCGCGTTCAAAGTAAAAGACAAATAGGAAATGTAGATAAAACATTTTTAAAGATAGATAACATCCCATTCCTCTTTCCTCCCCCGAATTAAAACAGTCTCAAACCTCCTTAATTACCACAGCAAGAAAAACCTGCCAAGTCCATTGAGATTTTTCTTTTGTCAAAAGAAAAAATGTTTTGCCGATGAAACGCAAAATTCGCCAAATTTATTTTTGCTGATCAAATCAATCTTTTTCCTCGGCAAATCAATACAATATTGCATAAATTTTCTAAATAAATGACAAAAGTATTAATTGCATTTTAATACTTTGTTGAAAGATACGCACGCGCTATACGTCTCACGCGCAGTCTCTCTTTGTAAAGAGACGATATGAGAAAATTGCATCCACGTGACAAGTACGCGTCTCGCGAGAGAAGTTTCGACTGGGAAGAAGTTTAGACTGGAGGAAGAGGAGCTTTGTATCCTAGTCGATATCGCGCGATATACATAAAAGAATCAAGTAAGACCGCAGAAAAGACGTTTTCTCACACAAACATTTCGCGGCGGCAACACAGACATGAAACGAGATCGGGATAAGGGAGGTAGGTAGCTATTATATGTAACTTTTTCGGGAAATCGATTCCACTCGGGAATGATTGCGACTTTTGTTTCCTTTTCCGTTCGAAAGGAAAAACCGATGCAAATCGATATCATTCCGAATCGAAATTGATTCCGAAAAGCTGCGCACAATAGCTACTCAGAAACGATTCGAAAACGATTCTCGATTGAGAGGAAAGAAATCTGACGAAATCGTTTCTTCGAGACTGACAGATAGTCTCTCGTGTATTTTTTTTTTGTTTTGTTTTGTTTTCAATTTGCATCGAGAAACAGCATCGTCGCGCAGTGCCTGCAAATTAAAACGGAAAAAGCGCCGCAAAGAATGCGTCACCGCCGCATCGTTGAAAAACTGCATGGACGTCGTCATTTATGATTTTTCTCTCTTTGAATAATTATAGTTTTATGAGTTCTCTCTTCCCCCGCAGTATCTCTGATGAGAGATGAAAAAGAACGGAGTTTGCGCGACAAAATATCGAGAGAATTATTTTACGACTTCTCTCGGTTGCGATATTAAAAATGGCTAAAAACACGGGAACCTTAACCGCGCGAAATTGCTTTTGTGCGTTTGTTTGCCCGGAAACAACCCTGCGCCCAGAAATACATTTTGCTTCCCCTCTTCCTCCACCTCTCCCCCCGTAGATATTTCCTACTTTTTTCTTTTTAATCAGGAAACAGCAGCCTCTCACGCGTTTTGTTTTGCAATTCATATTAATTATCAGGTAATCGTAACGTTTAAAGCGCACGCGACCGAAAATCGTAATTGCGGAGAGAAAGATAACACACGGAAGGCGATCACGAAACACGTCTTCTCCCTCCACGTCTTCCCCCGAGTGACTTTAAACAGGCACTTGTAAAACAGTGCCTATTATTTTTCTCGCTTAGATCTTTTTTTTTTTTTTATTTTTATTTTAATTGTGCGAAAATATTTACACGCGCGTGCTGCTGCTGCTTCGCGTGTGCGCGGAAAAATCAACAGATTTGAAATATCAAACGACACGTTTTGTAGGACAGAAATAGAATTCTGTGAAAAAGATAGCGTTTTTTTTTTGGCGGGATTAGGCAAACTGCCACGGCCAACGCAAATGCGTTAACATAGCGAAAGCGTCAACGCGCACGTCGCGTCGCCGCACGCTCCGTGACGCGCCATGAAAATTCGTCGTTTGCGCCGTACAATCGCGACGATTAAACGCGGCATCGAAATTCAATCGCATCGACGGTGAAATAATCGTCGATTTACTCGTCGACGTCACCGCACCGCCGGTTCGATGCAAAGAACGCAATGCGTCACACACATACACGCACGCACGCACGCACACACATACGGAACGGACATTCAATTCAGAGAGTAAAATATTCACGATCCATTTCGTATACATTTTTTAATTGCCAGTAAATGGAGTAAAACTGTGCGTTTTTCAGCTTGGCCGCGAGAATAAAAACGGCGGCGAAACGCGCATTAACAGGCTGTGTTGTGTAGTTTAACGTTTAAAGAGCTCGCGTTAAATATTTAACACGGGATTTTGTTGACAAATTCTCCTATTTTCAGTCAGTTTCAAGGTTTTTTGAGATATATCGTTTTTCGCACTTTAAAACAAAAAATCTGTGAAACGTAGACACGCGATGCAACTAAGGCCATTGGCCGCGAGAACGAGTGCGTGTGCGCGTGCGTGTGCGCGCGCGCTCGCGAAAGAGAGAAATAACAATTTTTTGAAAAAATGTAATTTCATCGCCGGAATATTATTAGTAAAAATGGAATTATGCGTATGAAATTTTATTACGCGTAGTTTTTTGTTGCACGTAGAAATGTGAAATATAATAGATCTGATTGACTTGAAATATACACACATGGAAAAAAAAAAAAAAAGTTTTGCCTGGCTGGCGGGAAAAATTTGCTGAGTCTACTGAATTTCAAAGCAACTAAGAATCGATACGAAAAACTGCATGTTGGATGTGTTCGTGCGAGTATAAATAAAATATATTTTGCTGACTTTTCTTAAACGGTGTAAATTGAAATACATCGAAATTCGAATTGAATTTATATTTATAATTTGACAATTTCACACACGATACTTGGTTTGCGTGCACGAGTATATGTGAAACATCTCTAATTTACATCCTCCTCCTCCATAGAAATTAAAAAATCTATTGCCTAAAACAGACACCTCGGCCAGAAGTCGGAGACTGAATTTTTTTTTTTTTGTTTCATTAACGAAACGTTTTGTTGGCACACAAATCTCAGCAAATTTTTCTTACTGACTTACATAGTCAACTAATTTCTCTGATGTTCTTTTTTTTTTCGTGTATTCATTAACCCTTTGATACACAAAGTCTCGGATACGTCGTGTTTCTTATGTCTCGTTAACAACATTGACGTCTCTGAGACGCGCGCAGATTCAACGCAGAGTCATGTCACGTGCGCTTCGAAAAATAATCTAAGAAGGAAAACGACTTGGCAGTGTAAAAATTATTCCCTCTACAAAAATGCTAACCCTAAGCCTGTCTAAATTCCGAATATTAATGTCCGAGAGCGATTCTTGGAAATGAGAAAATCTCATTAACTATTAAATTCAGTAAAATAATTTAAAAAAAAAAAAAATATATCAAAACTAATGTTATTTTTTTAATACAGAACGAATAAAAATCCCGTGAATTTTTTAGAGAATTTTCGCAACGTTTTAACCAACAAAAACACTCGCGTCGGACATAAATGTTCAGGATTTGCAGGATACGTACCTGAAAAGAAAAACAGGATTAAGCTAACAAACAAATAGTATTTTTCGGTCACGTCGAATCTCATTTAATTTGCATTGTCAAGGGGTTAAAACTCATGACAATGTTCACCTCTTTGAGACAACGATTGTTTATATTATAAATACACAAACAGTCATACGTTCCATGTTGTTATTTCTCTCTCTCTCTCTCTCTCTCTCTCTCGTCACTCAACGCCTCTTTGACGAATATTTTTCTGTGTTTGTCGAGCGACGCAACGCGCTCTTTGCGCGATTCGAAAAGAGGAGATTTCTCGTGTCGGAAGTTTCTTCGATGAAGCGATTTGCGAAAATAGCCAGAATTGCTAGACGCTCGTGCGCGGCATATTCCAAGATCAAAAAATAAATATGCGAATCCTCAAGAGAGACAAGTGTGTGTACAATTTTACCCCTCCTTGTCCCTCTACTTTTTCCAATCACATGCACTTTTGCACCTCAAACCATTAACTTGAAGATGATATCGAAGTATACATACGCGCGCGATATCGACGACTGTGATCCAAGTAAATTTGCCAACTGCTGTTTCTCTCAGCAATCAAAAGCGGAGCTTTTTCATTTAACCGCAAGGTCACACTCCGAAGAAAAAGACGCGGTGGTTGCGGCGTTTCGCCGCGACAGACGCCACGCGAGAAGCGGCCTTCAAGTCGCGAGAGATTTACATCCGTCTCTCTCTCTCTTTCTCTCTTCTGTCTCCCGCAGCCCTCGCGTCACCTTCGAGCGCGGAGAGAATCGATACGGCCGGGCATCGGGGAGGGAAGATGCACTCTCTGTCGTCGTTGTCTGCCCTGATATAAGCAGCCGCCAAGCGAGAAACGTCGCGTCGGCGTTTCTCGAGACTTCGGACAATCTCTCAAAGTGAGACCTCTCGCCCGAGAGAACCGCCGACAACGATGACACAGCGTAGATCAGCCTAGCCGGCCCGCGTTGCACGGCCCTTTAATTGCATTCATTACGTCCAAATGTCACCCGTCGCCGCTCTCGTCTCGTCGCGGCGACGACGTTCCTCGCATTTTTAACGACCTCTCGTCCGCTGCGTCAGTCACCTCTCTCGCAATACAATCCCTCTCTTACCCCACTACGCCGCCGCTACGCAAAATAGCGTCTCTCTCTCGGTTTCGTCGATCGCGCGAATTCGCTCCTCCCTCCCCCCCCGACAGCGATCAAAGATATCAACAATTTGTTTTCGTTTTCTTCTTCTACGCGCGCGTTTACACTTTCCGAATACGCCAGAAACCCTCGTCTTTATATTTATTTCGTCCGAAATTGATACCTCGCCAGCCAGCCAGCGGCGTTACAAGAATGTGTGAACTTCTCTCGATAATGAGTGTCGTGAGCGTCAACGAAGCGGAATGGAGCGCACGGTGATGCGCGCGTGTTAATATTCATGAGATTATCATCGCGACGCGCTCACGAGACACGACGACGACGACGACGTATATCAGGCGCCGCGCGGCGCGGGAGATTATATGCGTTTTATTATAATAAATAATTCGCGTAAAAAAAAAAAAAAAAAACAGATAAATCCTCGCTCGCGTCAAGCGGACGGGGATGATGGATCGGATATGCGGCGCGTAAATCGCGGCGCGTAAATCATCGCGCGTCTCTCGATAAAAATACACATATATATATATATATATCGGTATTCTCAATTGCGCGAATTTTAATAGACACCTGTAAACATTTGCGCGAGTTTTATTGTAAAGTAGGAAATCCCCCCTGTGTGTATATGTGTGTGTGTGTGTGTGTGTGTGACGCGCGATCCGCGCACGGGAGTTAATGCATGCGCGTGTAACTCGCAGTCTCGCTGCGACCGCGGGTAAATCGATATAGCGCGCGCGTTACATTTCCACCGTAAAAATCACGTCCGTCGGGACACGTTTCGTGCTTATGCCTGACGTGTTTCGCGCGATAAAATGTATGTGCACATACACGTATGCGTGTGTGTGTGTGTGTAATCTCGCCTATCGTCGCATGTCGATTCCTCCAGACTGTACTGCAAACGGGCTACCTGACACAAAGAGAAAAGTGGAAAATCGAATTAATTTACACGTAAAAAGCTTCAAATGATTCCCGCGATTGGAAATTCGCACGCTTCTCTCGTGTCGCGTGATTTGAAATATATGTTAAAATTGAATTTTTTCGATTCGCGAGTTTCCAAAAAAAAAAAAAAGATATATATATGTACCGCGCCTGATGGTTTTTAGTTTTCGACGAAACACAACGACTTATTATAGGTATTTCGTTCGCCTCGTTATCGAATAATGTATTGTAAAATGCTTTTTTGCGTCGAGGAAAACTCTGGGAAATCGAGCTTTTTTGTTTTTTTTTTCCCCGGGCTTGCGGAAATTTGCGAGCGTCATCAATAATGCGATTTCCCACGGAACGGACGACGTGATAAACTAATATTATTTTAACGCGCGAAATCGCAGTTGATCGCCAACTACGACACGAAAATGAAAATTTTAATAACAAACCGCATTCACGTAACATCTGAATAAACTTGTGATACATGATACGCGACACGTTCTGAGCTGACAAATACATTCGTCAATTACTGCAGAATTTAACTGTTGTGAAAATTGATTGCGCTCGCCAAATATACTGGGGAGGAGGGAGGAAGAAGGGAGATCGTTTACATTTCATATCGCTTAACGCGCGAATGCCGTTTTATCATATTAAGCGAGCAAACTAATTTCCTCTTCTCGTATAATATCGCGCGAACACGCACCGCCCGTGCAGAGGATCTTTCCCTTCGATTCGTGCGTGATTTAATAAATGCGAACGAAATAGAATGTTTTTTTTTTTTACACCATTATTGCGTATCAGAATTTACCTCGCGTTGTGTTGTGCGTTCATTCATTTCGGCGCAGATATTTTTTTTATATAAACTTTTGAATCGATCCTTCCTCTCCCAACATTGAAAACATATAAATGAAATTCGAGAAAATACACGGAGAGGAGGGAAACACACATTTTCTCAAATACAGAAAATGTTTTAATAACAGATTTTCGAACAAAATGAAAATATATGAGTTTTTTTTATTATTTTTTTTTTTTACTTCTTTGTGTATTTTCTCTCTCTCTCTCTCTCTCTTTCTCTCTTTTACAATTTAAAAACTCGAGCTTTGAACGCGTATCCGCAATTACACGCGCATATAAATTGTAATTTGAAAAAAAATTTACTTCTCTCGGCGTGAATTTAAAGTACGTGCGCGCACATTATTACGCGAATAATCAGCGCGCGTAAAAGAAAAAAAACAAAAAAAGTTTCTTCGAAACTTTCTAACGCAAGCTCGATTTTTTGTTTTGTTTTTAAATTTGTTACGCAATTTCGCGCATAAAAAACTCATCCGAATTATGCAAACGACAAAAGTCCCGCCCGCTTTGCGTCTCGCGACGCAATAATAATGAAGCGAGCGAAAATACACACAATGTGTGCTCGTTCGCACGTATTTTCGCAACACCCCCCCGGGCATTAATTGCGCTCGCGCACGCATTTCGTGAAAAATCACCGAAAACCAAGTAGAGTTCGGTGAGTGAGCGCGCGCGAGACGTTGCTCTTTTTTTTTTTTTTTTTTTTACAGCGAAGTTTCGCAAGCGATCACCGGAAACGAAAATTTCTGAAAACACCCGAAAACGACGCGCTTTGGAAAAAGGATCGAACGGATATATCTTTCCATTATCTTCTTTCTCTCGCGTCGTTGGAACATAAAACAGAAAGTTGTCTTTAAGGTGATGCGGTTATACGACGGCCGCTTCAGCCACGTGTAAGTGGCGTGTATATATATGTATATATATATATATATACGCACATCGATAACGTCAGAAGATATCGAAATTCTTGTGACAAATTGCATTCTCATGAAACGTCAGAGAGAGAGAGAGAGAGAGAGAGAGAAAAGCTCGAATTGATGCGAAAACAAAATATTTTACGGAGAAATACGTAACACGTCAAAATGTTTGATTGTAATAATAACGAATTTCAATGCAAACTCGATAGCCACCTATCCGCATTTATTGCATGCACGTATCACAAAGCCAGACCGGATATATACTATATATATATATATATATATATAATTATATATATATAATTATTAGCGATGTGCCGATGCGCGGATGCGAAATCTGAATTTTGAATGCTGACAATGTTACATCAATCTTTGAATTATTATAAAGGCCGCGCGCGCGCGCGCGCTCACGCCCCATTGTTATCCGACGTATCGCCATCGGCAACCGTAAATAAAAGCGCTATCCGTTTCGTTCCTCTACCGATCCCGATTATTATCCGCGGAAAATCGAATCGATTATACCCAGGAGGCTCTATTATGCCGATATTGTTACCTTCGAAGTCCAAACGTTGTTTATTAATTGAGAGAGGCAAGTCACTCTTTTTGTTTCTCTCTCTCTTCGCGTTCATTTTCTCACATTCATTATTCAATTCGCCAAGACGTGCAATTACGTGATGCGAAATTGCACGACGCTGCGTGACGTTTGGAAAAAAATAACTTAAGTCGGAGACTTCGTGTTATGTCTCACATGTGTTTCGATCCCACCGCTTGCGTGGAGAGATCGCCGTCTAGTTTATTTTCTCGTTTGAATAAAGTCCACGAAAATGACACACGGACTCTTAGAAACTAGACAGAAAAGCGAAAAATTAATATTAGAAGATATTAAAAGTCACGCGAATTTATTTTACAGTTGACTCTTCAGAGAGAGTTTGCATTATTAATTGAAAAAAAAAAAAAAGATGTCTCGTCACGTGTTTCTTATGCCTTTGTAAACGTTGACGTCTCTGGGACGCGAGCAGATTTAACGCAGAGATGTCGCGTGTGCTCAGGAAAAAAATATAAAGAAGGAAAAACAACTGGTGCAAAAAATATCTCATTCCTCCGCACACAAATTTCAAGTTAAAAAATAAATAAAATTTTTTAATTGCATTTTATTGAATTCGCATGTCAAAGGGTTATTGTGCCGCTGATTGTGTTCTTTTCTGAAATCTTACGTGTTTAAACTCTCTCTCTCGGAGAGAAAGAAAATGTCTAATTTGGAACGGTTTTTACACTCGGATTCATCGCGTTGGACGCGACATGTAGCTACCGAGACACTGTGTGTGCACACTGTGACGTGATTGCGAAAGGATGGCGGTTGTATTTTTCACGTTATGGCGACATGTGGACGTGATCGATGGTCAGATGCGCCCTTTGTACAAATCGCGCTAGTGTAAACTAGCGCGACAGGATCAAACGACCAGGTCTCTCTCTCTCTCTCTCTCAAAGCACGAAGTTTGCTCATGCAAAAACATGATCATTTCGCGCGGCGAAACGGAATTTTAATCATCGATTATCGAAATTTTAACTGGACAATTGTTTGCGCAAGTTATTTATTTTGTTGTAGCAAAAACAAAACGCAACATTGAAGGGACAAATTTTCTATTGGTTTTACAAAACAACGATCTTTTCGATACAACGCGCGCAAATAGAAAAAAAAAAAAAAAACAAACGTACTTTCGCGCTTTCTGCTTCGCTCGTGCTGTTTTTTTTCGCATCATTTTTCATTTGATCGAACACTCCGGCGCAGTTTAAATGCGTTAGTTAAAGACGGACTGAGAAATTTCCTTACAACTTTCGTTCAAGAGCGGAAAGGGGAAGAAAGAGAGAGAGAGAGAGAGAGGAAAGTGAGAGAATAACGACCGAATAACCAGTGTAATATGCAGCGCATAACAGTCTCTCTCTCTCTCTCTCTCTCTCTCTCTCTTTCTCGAGGAGAATTTAATTACTCCCACTAGTTAAATCGTGGAAACGCAAACTGAAGTTTGCTCTAAACCCAAGAATATTTCCATTACATTAAAATTTCTCTTTTAATTATATTTTATTTCAAGAAGACGTTTGCGCGCACAACTTAGGAAGGAGGGGAGAAGGAAAAAAATGAAAGACGCGAAGAGTGTAATTTACACGCAACCATTTGTCACGCGCCTTGTAGAAAAGTTCGTCCCGAGAGAAAGAGAGAAAGAGAGAGAAAGCAAATGATAAATTCCTGTACGGAACGCGAGAGATTCGGGAAGAGGAGCGGGAGTTTTGACTCTTGGCCAAAGTCTTTTTGCACAATGGATTTTTTAATTTCTACGGAGGGATGCGAGTAAATTGAGTATTTCACGTACACACACGAGATGCAAATCAAACATCCTATGTAAATTTTCGAACTAAATTCAATTCCAATTTCCACGTGAATTAATTTACACAAAAGTAAGTAAATAAATATATTATATATATATATATATATATATATATATATATGTATAATTGCATGTGTACATACATCTCCGGCATATTGGCTCGTATCGACCTTAACATTTAGTTGTAAAATTGAACAAATATATTCAACCCTTCACGGACAGACCTCAAAAATGATCTACAAGTTCTTTTACAGACTGAGTCCGTGAGACCCACGTGATTTTGAAATATCTCCGCGATATTTCGATATTTTTTCAATTTTGTTTTTTGAATCGAAAGTTTGAACAATTCCGCGTTGATAAAAAAAAATGCAAATTGAAAAAATCTTTGATAGTTATGAAGCGTTGCAAAAAAAAAAAAAACTAATTTTTACCAGAAACGCCGATGCGCAATTTTTGAGTGGGTCCGGGAGACCCACATGTCCGTCCGCAAAGGGTTAATGCGGTCGGTCATTCTCCGAGAGACTAATTATACAGGATCAAATGTGTACGTGTGTGGGTGATCATTATCATTTGCAAAGCGGGACGAACTTCGGACCGAAGAGCAGATCGAGAAATAAACGAGAGAGAAAAACGAAAGAAGAAAAAAAAAAAGAAAACAAAAAAAAAGGAAACGAGAACGGGAATCGTCGCAGAAGGCAGATTTCAACGGTGATTCCTGTCACTTCCGAACGCGCGCAGACTACCAGAATCCGAGTTACCTCTTTAGGCAAGGGGTAGCAGATGTTCTCTACGACGTGCTCTCGCACCAGAGAGAGAGAGAGAAAACTCGCCTTCTCCTTCGGGATGGGGGAAACGCGCTTAACTAGCCGTCACCGCCCGATGCTGCCCCATGTCGTTCCGGGCTTCCCCCGAGCGGCGACTTCCCGAAGCCACCTCCGCAGACCCTAAACAAATCTTCCGCTACCGAGAGAGCAATTCCTCCCAAGTGGGACTCGCAACACAAACCATTTCGAGCAGACTGTGCGCGCAATTATTTCCCGCTTAAATCAAGTGCGCGATCAGGTGATTACGCAATTAATCTTTTAAAACAAACGGATTTTAAATATTTAATTTTATACTCGATTTTTCCTCTCCTTTGAGAGATTGTTAGCGCGTTTCCCAATCGGAACAACGTCGAAGAATCTAAGCCAAGGATTTGTCTCCCGGGGAGGATTGCGGGGAAAAAAATTTGCGCGCGCGGCGATTTCTCAGGCAATCACCCACACGCGGACCGCGCGCGCAAACAGAACAGAAGCTTATTTGCGGGAGAAGCTCCTTCTCGCGCACGTGTTACATTTGTTAGATCCCGACTGTGCGACCTGACGTCGGGAATTTCGCGGCGACGACGCGACGCCGGGAAACGCGCTTTTAACTAACTGTCACCGCCTGATGTTATGAGCCTCGCGAAACGCGCGCGCGCGCTCGCTCTCCGCGAAACTTACAATTAGTCGAGTCCTCGAGTAACTGGCGCGCGATACGCGCGCGGATGATATTATCATCATATTTTCGCGCGCGCGCGCGTGTGTGTGTGTAGCGCGCAGTTTCCAAAAGCGTTTTAACGCGGTTATTTAAACGCGCGCGCAAACGCTCCTCCGCGTTGAGACCTCAACCGGCACAAATTAATTATATACTAACCTCTTCACGCGACACTCTCATAAAAATGTATACGTACGTGAGAGAACAACTCGACGCGCAGCGAGTAACGTTGTTGATGAAATGCAACGACCCTCTCCCCGCGAAAGATTTATAAAAAGTTAATCGCGGCGTTCGGAAATTATCGAATTTTCGAAAAACAAAGAAGAAGAAAATTATATTTTCTCAATTGGAGAATCGCAGTGCGTAAAAAGTTAATCAACGTTAGTACGCGAATTCGAAAATTATTGAGTTCAAAAACAAAAAAAAACAAAGAAAATATTTTTCTTCAAAATATATTTTTCTTATCAGTTTGTATGAAGAGAATCAGTAGACGAAGAAGTTCCGACTTCAATCAACGAAATTCTCGGGACCAAGTTGTCGCAAAAAATTGTTGCAACCAATATTCCTAATTAAACCAATGTGGCACCGCACCGAATCAGTCGGTAAAAGTTTTTTTTACTGAAATTTCACTTTAAGACTGTACGCGTATTATTTATTTGGTTTTCTCGCAGACCTCGTAATAATTTAAATTCACCGCGCGCGGAAGATTTACTCGTCAAATCGGAAGCGCGACTATTAATTCTCGGTAATCGCGCGAAAGAGACAAGTAACGCGCGCGCGCGCGCAAGTTTCCGGGGCTAAAAATGATTTAGCGCTCGCGTCATTAGGCGCGTGAAACACTTTCCTAACTGCCAGTCGACCACCTCTTTGTCCGCGCTCAACCCCGGTATTCATCTCTCAGAGCGTTCTCTCTGACCCTACAAAACAAATGCGCTCCCCCTTTCTCACTCTCTCTCTCTCTCTCTTGATGAGGCAACCCTTCCCGGCAGCTTAATCAAGTTTGCTCGTAACTAAAGGTTACGAGTGCGCACTTCGGAAACGTTCGAGATCGGAAACTGCTTTTCACGCGGATCCATTGTCGCTCTCTCCTTTCTCGAGAAAATGCTTTTCATACGTTTCACTTACCCTTAAAACGTTTAGCTACCCTTAAAAGGTACACGCCGCGAGAGAGGAAATATCAATCTAGAGGACATATATTCTTCTTCTTCGCAAGAGCGAATAAAACAATTCGGTCCTCGCGATTGCCGTAAAATTTTAATCTTCCCGATGGAATTCGCCACCCCCTTTACGTTCCTTCGTTCGTTAAATTAACATTGTTTCGCGCGGATGTTCGCCTTTCGGCGCGCAAGTTTCCCATCCCCTATAATCTGTCAATATGCGCGCGTTAGGTATTTAAGATAATTAAATTCCGAAGAAATTTAATAAACATTTGTTTAACAAATAATTTCAAGCCGTAATTAAACGAGATTTCTGTAAAACAGCAATCACATTTTTCACCGGTACGGCACGGTGGCGAAACGTAATTTAAATATTTCCACGAAAATTCGTCACGACAGCAAAGTTTTTTTTCTTAACAAACTGAGAAAGATAAACTTTCAAGTCGCGTCGGATTTTAATCTCTACTTTGAGCGGCTGCTAGACGAGATCCTTCCCAAATATCGCGCGGCCGATTTTAATCCGTAAATGTGTTGTAATTAAAGCGAAGCCAGGTTAAAATCCCATCGTGTAACGGTGGCGCGCGGAAGCACGTGGAGACTCCACTCCAATTTCGGTTGCTAGGAAACTAATCTTCAGCGATCACTTCATAGATTCCCGCGCGCGTTTCGATTTGCCGAGTCGAAATTATTCCGCTCTTAATGAGTATCGATGAAACCCCCCCCCCCGAAATTAAGCCGCGAAGAATGCCACTGTATTTACGCCGATTATGGAAATTATCTACCGGAGAGAGAGAGAGAGACTCTATTGGCTAAATTTATTTAAAACCGTACGATTTATCTTCACTTGAAAATCGAAATTATTTTAGCAAAACAAAAAAAAAACAATGGAATTTCACAGAGGAGGAAGATAAGAGCTTGTTGATTCCTCTCAGAAATTGAGAAATTATCACCTTTGAAGGTTTGGCACTTTCACGACGGGGCACTAACTCGATATTATGTTTAGAGTTATTAGAAATTTTCACTCACCCCGTCGGTCGTCGCAGGCATCCTCGACTTCCGCATTCCTCGCTGAAACAAAACAAGCAACAACGTTAATAAGTTCCATAACCCCGCGTGCTTGCCTCTCTCTCTCTCTCTCTCTCTCTTTCTCTCTCTATGGAACGCGCGCATCGATACACGCGCATTTATATACGCGAATTTGCGAGATAAACCCTCACACGTATACATATCGATTTCGATCAATTTCTTACTCCGCGAATCTTGTCGTCCTATTTCAATGTTGGATCGTGCGCAACTCAAGAGGAATCATCGGGGAAAATAAACCCCGAGATCGAAGGAAAACCACATCGCGCGCAGGTATAAAGCCCGCTCCGCGGGATAAAAAAAAAAAAAAAAAAAACGAGAGAGAAAAACAGCAACAAAACGGAAAACGCACTACACTCCGCGAATCGGAGTGGATATCCTTTCCCCTCTCTCCCCCACGCTGTATTTCCCCCGAGAAAATCACCTTATCCCCCCGACTCCGATCTTTCCCGCAGACAGGAATGAAATATCTATTTGCATACGCGCGCGCGCTGGCCTCGGTCACGGAATTCTCTCGGCTAAGGTAAATAACGATCTGAAATTCCGCGGCGGCGGCGGCGGCGGCAACCGTCGATGAATCGATGGCTCGCGGCTTCCAGCGAATTACGAAGAAAACGAAGGGTCGTCTCTCCGATAAGTGAATTATTCGCCATTTAGTAGTCGCAGTCGTCGTCGAATCGGGGAAAAAGGCGCCGCAAATTCGTTGACGTACGTTCATTTCGCCGACGACGAAAAACTATTTCGCGCGTGTTACGTGAGACGTTGAGGAAGGAAGCTCCGATTATCGCATAATCATTAAAAAATACAATACATCGTTTCCGCGTATTTTCTGATGTCTATTTTTCTTTAAAACAGACACTTTTCTTTTTCGCGCGCTGCGAATTTTCTCGCGAGCTTCGAACGAGATTTGAATTTTCGATTATTCGCGAGAGCGCGGGAAACGCAATCCCGCGTCTCGTTACAGTTTTTCTTCTTCTACTTGACGTAATCTGATAAATGCATAAATCTCGCAACGACGACGTCCTGTATGCATTACCGGAGGGAGTTGCGCGGCGGCGCCGCGGCCGCGCAGAGAAGAAGAAGAAGAAGAAGATCAAAGCGCGCCGACGGATCTTTCAGGATGCTTTTATGTCGAAGTAAGAGCTCGAAGGGAAAGAGATTAAACGCAAACACGAATGATACAACGAATCGGCAAGGTAATGTCGAAACGTATTGACTTACGTCGTCTATGCGGAGTGCTGCACAGAGACATATAGATATATATCAGAAACTATGAGGCAATTTCGAGTCGACCCTTCTTCCGCAAGATAGTCACACACGAGAACTTCGTGTCTCTCTATATGTAGTTTGAACGCGCGCGTATATTTTTTGGTCTTTAATCTCTTTCTGAAAAACGCGTCGAGTTTCCACGGGCTTCTGATAAAAAATTTCTACACGAAAAAAAAAAAAAAAGATTTTGCTAATAAAAAAAACATTAATTGCTGAATGGCCAGCAAGAAAACTTTGCTAAAGTTTATTGAGATGCGTTTGTTTCGCCAACAAATATAAATGGAACAAAAAATCCAGATCTACTGGTGAAAAACATTAAATAATATTAAATTAATTCCAATGTTAATCAACATATCATATTTATAAGGTAAAACCGGCAAACTTAAAAAAATAAAAAAAAAAGCCCGAAAATGTGCGCGCGTGCGCGTAATCGCAAAATATTTTAAGATAATAAGCTAGAAATTAATAATATTTTTATTACGTTGATGAAACAAAGACCGAGTAGACTCAAAAAATTTTTCTTGCCGATCATTTAATAGCAGAACTTTTTATTCTGTGAAAAGATTAGTTACACAGTCAGAAAAAAATTGCTAAACCTATTGAATTTCATATTTGATGCTTTGTCTGCGGTGTTATATTAATTCTTGAAGACGGTTTTCGGGTTTGAACTGCGTATCATTTTTATATATCGTCGTTTCGTTCGGTCATTTCAGTTCACTTCATCGGGTTCTCAGGAGCCGAGCCTGATACTGATGGTCTCTTAATAAGAGACACCTTGTAAAAAAAAAAAAAAAAAAAAAGACATCGAGAACATCTCTCAGGCTGCTCTTGAAACTCTGATGAAGTGAACTGAAACGTCGATGTAAAAATGACACTGACGCGGTTGAAATTATCTTCAGAAAATTCCATTAAATTTGTTTTAGTGATGAAACAAAAAATTCGATAGACTCGGCAAATTTTTCTTGCTGCTCATGTAACGGCGAAACTTTTTTCACTCCCTCGTGTATTAATATCTAATTAACCCTTTCGCTGAACTGAGCCGTGGAGTTGTACTGTTGTGCAAACACAGTCCGGCCGCGAAATGCGAATTAACGATATCTAATGAAAAATGTAAAAACATTCCCGTATTGTAACAACGTTGCGTGCAGCTTTCAATGCGAGATAAAAAAAAAAAAAAAAAAGAGCCACTATAGAGGAAAGCTGTTACAGCGGCAATTCGTTTAAAAGATCACGGGAAGCCGCTTTAGTGGCGTAGAGCTCGCGAATCTAATAATGATCAAATCTAATTAGTTTATCTAAGTAGTTTCTATTAAAATATTAATCCGCTCTCCGCTCTTCTCTTTTCCAAAATCCATCTCTTCTTCTCTCAAAAACGACTCAATTGTGCAAACATTTCCGTGTCGATGGTAACGTAACAATCGATCTTTTCCGAGCAAACGTGAAGCGGAAGGAGCAAAGGAGATGTGCGTAAGGGGGAAGAGAGCGTATATTCCGCCGCGTAATACAATCGATACGACGATTTGCTTTGTGCTCGCGTGTAATATTAATACCAAGGCGCATTGTGCGCGCGGAGAATAGCATCGGACGATATAAAGTATCGGAGAATACAGATTATGGGATACCGTGGGACGCGTCAATGCGCCATAGAACAATCCAACCCGCGATATCCGGCAAATCTATTGCGGCACGTTTGCTCAGAGCGCGCGCGCGCACAAATCGGTAACTTCATTAAATTTCGACAATTCGCGCGCTCAAACGTAGCGTCTTAACGTCAGATTGTTCCTTTCCGAGCGACGAAATAGTTCTCTTATCCCCGGGAATAAGCAGCGATCAAGCAAGTTCTCTGTGAATAATGCGATTAAAGGGAACCGGACCTTTGCGCGCGCGCGAGAGAGTAAAAAAGCTACAAATTCGACGTGGGAAGTGAGTAGGCGATATTTCAGTCGAAGAATCATCGAAATGTGATGTAACGATCAGTTGCGATCGATCGATAAAAATATGGAAAAAAAATAAAATGCAAGAAACGTGAATCAACCCTTGACGTACCGAACACGTGATACGTCGTGTGTTTCTTACGCCATTGACGTCTCTGAGACCCGCGCAAATTCTGATTCTTTATTAATTTTGGTTATTAGCATTATATTGTTTTATTATCACATTACGATATTTTCTTATGATATTATTTTCTCGTTACACAATGGTAAAAAATAGTATCTTTTGGTCACGTCGAATTTTATTTAATTTCTATGTCAAGAAGAGGTTAAGAAGATATTGGACCGCGATCGAGAAAGCAATTAGCAGTTTAGACTTATTTTCCGAACAGATCAACGATTTTCCAGAATACAAGAAAAAATAAAGAGAAATCTCGATTTTCTAAAAATCGAGCAATTATTTTTGCAGTTACTTTTATTTCGCGGTTCAAAAGTTAAGGAACAACAGAGATAAAAATAACATTCAAGAATATAACGAGATTATCAGACGATGATTTAGAAGCTTGCAAAAAATCTAAACAACGTTTAGATCTAACGCAACCTCTTTTTACGTACGTTTGTTCTTTTTCTCTCTAACGACGCGGTTGATATCGCTTGTATATCGATAACAGTCACGATTCCAGTACCTCAAGACGATTGTGCAAATTGATCGCGGAGACATTCCGCGTAAACATATATTATACACATATTATACGCGCGCATATACTTTGCGCGTGTTTTTAGGCGATAAATCTGGTAGGAAAAAAAAGAAAAAAAGAAAAAAAAATAACCAAAATAAACCGCCTGTACACGCAACGGTTAATCTCTGGGTAGTTTATCATGCTGTTCGTACTACGGGCGATAATATCGGCAAAACGAATATACGTCGCGGAAATGCGGTGAAGTGGAGCGCGTCGAGTGAAGAACTGTCGCGCGTGTGTCTATATATACGTGTGTGCGCCTAGTAGTTAAAGGGACGAGCAACGTGATCCGGGCGCGTTAGTTATGATAAATGACCGGACAGTCGAGGGGCGAAACTTCAGCTTATAAATCTATCTTACTGTCAACCTAGGCACGGCCTACGACCGCCACTGACCGTTTTCCCCGAGGCAATGGATTGTACAATCCCCTCCTTCCTCTCCCCCCCTCCCCCCATCGTGTGCAAACCCATTTGCCAAAATTTCTCTCGCATTCAAAATAGGTTGCGGGCGATATCTTCCCGAAAGTAAGTCCAATCTCCGAACTTTCGCGAACGAAAATTTAAATGCCGCGAGTCTCGTTCGAAAGACTCAATTGCTCGCCGATCCGATTGCTCACTCCTCGATTTATTCCGTTTGAGAATGTAATAAAAAAAAAAAAAAAAAAAA
>QVNW01003471.1:0-17984 GCA_014825475.1 Pseudomyrmex flavicornis
GAGTACAACAAATCCATGTACTTAAAAATCATTAAAAATAAATTTTTCTACACATTAACCTGTACACGCTCTTATTTTACAGACTGTATAATTGCATATAGCATTTATATGTAAATTTTTTTTTTATAAAGTACGCTCTATATATATATATCTTTAATAATATATATTAAACTCGAATGTGTGCAACCTTTAATTTTCTTTCATATTTTCACACATTTGCGCGTAAAAATGCATAATCATGCACGGAGAAACACGCATGAAAGTGTCACGCAATTTCAACGCCGACGGCGGCGCAGCGCATATATATAACACCACCGGTATCATATATTCTGCTTGGATAAATTTGTGTCAGAGTTGCATATCCCGCGCATTAACTTATAGTTAGCATACTTAAGCTCCATTCTGCCTCTTTTGTGCGTAGTTCAAACGCAGCGCGGAACGTTTTGCTCACGCGGGTTACTTTATATTTTACGATTGCCCTTCCCCAACTACTGAATCTCTTTCGCGAGATGATGAACTCGCGGTGTGGCTTATATCGCCCCCAGACTCTCCGCCGCCGTCGCGCTCTCTGTCATCAATAATAAAATAAGTTAAGCCCCACCTATATTTCCCTAATAATACATGGAACAATCTTGACACGCGCGCGCAAAGTTAGATTATACTCCTATAGTGCTAAAACATGCTACTTGGCTGTTGGAGTTTTGTAAGTTCATGTTTTAGTCAAATACATATAAGTGTAGAATGTAAAACTTTAATGGTACATCTTAATGAGAAGCGCATTTTTTTCTTTTTCGTTTTCATTTACGCAAAAATTATTCTCTCGAAATTTTCCGAAAGAGAAAGAATATATATATATGTATATATATGTTGAAATTCGTCTATTATTCTAATCAAGGTAAACCTTAAGTTTGCCTAAAAAGCTACTACGAAATCTTCATGGTGTGATGAATAAGTAGACATCTCAAGCAGCTCCGTGAACCTTCCCTATCCACGGAACTTTAACCACCATTTCCTGAAGTTCGCCAACTATCAGAGCAAAAGTTTCTTGCGGCTCAAGCCTTCGTCCCTTTCTCCGTTGTTTCTTAATTAATATCTTATATTTTCACAGAAGCCGGTGACCCGTCGCTGTGAATTTCATTAAAACGATACGAAAAATACGGAAGGAGAGATTAATCTCTGAATCGTCGATAGCTCGAGAGGGAGAAAAATGCTAAATTGAAAATTGTTTCGCGCAAGAACGCCCGCTTAAATGTACGATGCGCGATCGATCGAGTGCAGCTTAAACGACGGCTGCGAAGTGAAATCGTCCGTCGCGAGACAGAAATTTTATTCCAGCAGGCGCGGCGCGGTGCGCCCGCGCGCACATACAGCCAGAGACGACGAAGCAAGCAGGCAACCGGAGTAAACGTTGCACAGCGGCTAAACCTTTGAAATTGTGTTGCATCGCGCGCACTCTTCCAGCCGCGCGCGTATCCAGTTTGCAGCTCCGTGCAAGGGAACATATTGGTCGTACGTGAACGGGCGGCTTTAGGAGTGTTCTGCATTATTTATGTCTCGGTGGTGCATGCACACACGAAGGCTGCCGCACCCGAAGCAGACCAGCCTCACGTGGCTTACACAGATCACGTTAATACCTCTTGGGGCATTGTCGTATTTTATGGAGAGCCCGCGACACGACTTTTCTTCATCGGTGAGAGGGAATCTACGAACACGCGCTACTTTGTCCCGACAAAAATTTTCGCGACGCGACACCGCGATACATCGATCTTCCATTTTCGTTACCTCGCATACACGACAGTGCCGTTTTACGCCTCGAAATACTCTCTTCTCGCATAGCTACGCACTAGTCGCCGCACGGCTAGTGACGGTACAAAAAAAAAGAAAAAAAAATTTGCCCGGCGTAATGCATAATTTCGAGCGTTGATTTGACCGTCGTCGTCAGCACCGATGAGTAACGAGGTGCGCGTTTGCGCACGCCGCTAAAAATCCAGTAACGGCTGTACCAGCGCTCAGCCAGATGTATTTTACGAACTGGGAATATTTCACTGCCGTTGCACTCGGTGACTTCTATTATTTCACATGATTTTTGCGAAATAACGCGTCCGTTCGCGTTTTTCTCTCTCCCCGATACTCCCGCTCCCTTCTTGTATTTCGACACTTCTGTTTTCTCTTCGATTTTGTATATTCTGTCTCAGCACTAGTCGGGGCGCGGGGGAAAGGTGAGAGGAAAGAAGTGTACAACGGAAACTCTGTGGACCGCGCGACATTATATACGACTTACAGCAACCGGAGAGGGTGCGCGTCTTCTCGCGAAAGCGACTTTGCGGTGAAAACTCGCTTTGATCGTAGTCCGCCATCCCGCGCTACCGCCAACAATGAGAACTCAAACGGACTCGGATGCAAACAAGGTAATTATAACTAAGAGCGGCCCCGACGGAGTCGGGGCCGGTCGGCATAAGAAACCGCTCCTTCGAAGTAGCACTTTTAATATATTCCCAAGAGCTTTACGCTGATCGCTTTAATTACGAGAGGATGAAAACCCCTTCGAGCGAATTGCGCGCTCGGCGAACTATAGCATTTCTACGAAAGAAAAGACTTCTTTGCAGCGGTTCCCGCTGCAATTCAATCCGTATTGCGTTTACATTGTGTCAATATAAACAATTATATTTTGAGATATCGATATAGATATTCATTTTGGTTTTTTTTTTTGCGTATATTGCAACAGAGAACGTATCACAAATCGTGTGCATATCACTATAATCGAGATGGAAAGTTTGGTTTACAGTGTCCGGCTATATAATCAAACGATGTAATACTAATGGCCAATGTTTTGTGGTTGGTTGTGCTTGTGGCACAGCGCTTAGCATTCGCGTGCATTGTGCAAAATGGTTTTAATCGGAAATCATCTCGCGTACTGTATGAAGTCAATATATTATCAGTATCGCAGATGTGTAGCTGTGAATAGAGGTTGTTGGATAATAGAGGCGTGCTACGCCGTTTAATCCGATGAAGTAGAATCTGCCAAAACCGAATTTGGTGTTTCACCGATTTCTCTGAAAATCTGTGCTTTGCTTCGGCTTTCAAGCAAAGTTAAACGGTTAAATAGATCGATTGCGAGCGGGCGCGCAAAATAAAATCGACATGTCGATCGAAGAGAGTGGAAAACTTTATCAAAGTTACATCAGGCGCGCGGAACACGTAAACTTCATTCGAAAAGTAATTATCTAACTAAATATTTATAAAGCACGCGCGGATCAATATATTGCAAAATATTCGTAAATATTATGTGCCTCCATCGGGGATTGAAAAATAATACGCTATTATTGCTTCCGAAATAAACAGAAATCCGCAAAGCACATTGGATATTGAACAAAAAATTACATCTCTCCCATTATCGGCCGAGAACGCGCGCGCGATACAATAACGGCGGCAGAGAGAAACGGGCGTTCTGTGGCGTGCACGTTGAATTTGCATCGGTTGCGTGTCGGTCGAGAGAGGCATTACGGAGAGACCGTCATTATTTTCGCATAAAGAATTCAGTCTTGCGCATAACGTCGCCCGGTTAGTGCGCGCGGAGAGTTCGCTCTCTCTCTCTCTTTCTCTCTCTCTCTCTCTCTCTCTCTCTTTCTCTCTCTGTTTAAGCCGCTGTGTTGCACCGCAGCGCGTTAACGTTAACATTAATACACACCTACTCTCTCAACGTGACACGCTTGCGCGCCCCGCTTGTATCGACGACGACGACGACGACGACGACGACGATCTAATGCAGACCAGCGAGCCACGCGCGCTGCCGCACTCTCCTGGGAAATACCGACTAGCTTTACCTGGCATTCTACCTTTCCTAGTGTGGCGGTCTATCGTCCGCGGCAGACCATCGAGAGGAGCTTTTGCTACTGCGTCCTGCGGCTAGTACATTGCGGCCAAAGGCCTCTCCATCTTATGGCCGTACGGGATCAGCCGGGGCCTTTGGCCGTAAGACGACTTTCTTCGTCGTCGCAGCTCGGGAATCGATTACAGCGAGCAAAGTTGAAATCCCGCGTTGCAAAGTTCGTAAGCTATAAAATGATTTTCCCTCCAACTATGTGTGTGTGGGATGTCATTTGTTATTTCGCGAGATTCGTCGGGAACATTGTGAGAAACGTCACGAGCGTTTCAATAGCGTTTTTCCCATCGATTTCCAAATAATATATAAATATATCATAATATATAATACTTTACTATATACATATATATATTGTATATGTATAATAAAAATACATCCGTAATGCGGGACACGATTTTACAGCGTTTTGCGTATTACGTATCAAATAAACCATTTAGAATACAATAAGCATTCAGAATAAAGTTCATCGTGAATGAAAGGTGAATCCAATAATGCCCCGTAACCAACTTTCTCTTTGCGCTCTCGGTAGCTAAAAGTAAAAAGCAAAGTCTCTCTCGACCGCGCAAATCCATTTTAGATGTTTCATATTTTTCTCGAAAACAAAAACAGAGAAAAGTCAATACGCATTACATCTCCCGTGAATGATGATCGCCAATTGTGTTTTGTGAAGAGAATCCTTTTTTAAATTGCCGCACTTTGTCTGTTGCGGTTTGTTATGTTCAATAATGTTCAAGTATCCGCTCTGATCAGCAGTGAAAACTCTTGCGCGCGACACGCTCAATAGCGTTTTACGTGATTAATTAAATATCTCATCCCATCGACATGTGAAAAAGAAATAATTTTTTAACCAAATGGCTATGAAACGGCAATGTCGATAAAACGCGATAATAACCTTCCAGAGAGGACCGTTTCAAAGATTTCAAAACTCCGCGCGCACGCTCCAAACATTGCTCATGCTAAATAAGTGCGAAAAAAATTAGTGAAACATTACGTTACGTATCACCAGATTTAATGGATAGCGCGTAAAAGAGTTTTGCGCGGCAAAGAGATGACTCACCCTGTTTACTACATTTGAGTGGAATTGATGACAAAATGCGCGCATGCGCATATACATATGTGTGTGACTCTGTTTTCAAAATTCACACTGCCAGTACTAAAAATCTATAGTTCACGTTACATATATTACAGTTTCAGTAGTGTAAAGAGTGAATTTTCGAACACAGTTTTTTGTGCATGCGCGCACCGTAGTAATGATTATGTGTTCTTTACAAAAATAACACGGAAAAAACGAAAATATGCGACGCGGGCGCGCGCTTTAAACGCCACTTTTTAACCACCGTGTGCCAGATGGAAATGCAATCGCGAGAGCATCGCGGCGCGCAGTTTGTCGCATCGTCAAGAACGTAAATTCCTGTTCGCCGAGACGGAAGAAGGGAATATTCAACGCGACGGGATACCAGAAGAGTACAAACGACGTTCCGCTCGAAGAGCGCAAACACACCACGGATAGCGAAAGTCCGTATACATCCGGCGCAGGGGAGACGCGCGTACGTAGGTATGTAAGCATAACGTACGTGGGCCGTGCACATTCCTATAAAGATATTCGCTCCATTGGATTTCGCGCGTGCTAGGTGCACTTTGACACTTTTCAAACGCCTACGCGCATTATGCCCGCGAGTAATCACACTTTCGCGCATCTGTTTCGCGTTTCTTTCTGAACGCTGCCGCTGCGCGCTTTGAACAATAACCGTGCGCGAGTTGTGTTGTCAAGTGTGTACGCCCGAGAGGAAGTTGAAAAGCATTTCGAGCTCTCGAGTTTTCACTATTGAAAATATCCTTTCCTTTCCCCGACGTTTTCCAAGTGAAAAACTACACGTTATTACGCGAATAGGACGTATCGCATTTAAATTTGCTTTTTTTTCAAATCATTTTATAAAAAAAAAAACAAATAACTATCAATGAATTGCGAAACTTCGGAAAATTTGTCGAGAAAAAATTTCCAGTTCTACAATTTTTCGTCTAAAAATTTCGAAGCTCGCGCGACCGAAGATATCGCGCGATTTATCATGCACGTCGCTTAATGAGGCGGAACTAACTCTCTCTCGCCGATGGATTTTCAAATTTATTTTACAATCTTTCGTGGCACACATCACAGTGGTTTTGAGCCGCGCGCAAATCACTGCGCTCTTTAGGCACCGATCGACGCGCACAAGTCGCCCGGGTCAACGAGGATTTTTCGTGAAAAATCGCAGTAATCGCTTCTCATTCGCTCATTTTTCAGTCAAATTTTTCCGATGACATGCGAGAAAATTCGTCGCGCACGAGCCATTGACCCGCGGCTCGCGTTGCGGTTCGTGCTAGCGTTTATTTTTTTCCTTCACCAATCAATATCGCGAAGACCATTCAAGTCCCAGCGGTGTTAAAGTTGAAAGCGGCAGTATTATTAAACAGTTCGCCGCATTGTACTCGTCCAGAATCGACGTTGCATTTCACGAAGTGCACAACAATGATCGCGATGTGCGCGGCCCAATCGTTGCATACAAAACGAGCATTCCGACGGACTACACGTTTAATCCCGGGCTCCCTGGCCGTGTAGAGAGCACGTGAAACGTAAGATCTCGCCCCGAAACTCAGTAATTCCCGTAACGCCAGAAGTTCGGTCAGCATCTCGATCCTTCCACACAGACTTAGACGTCATCACACAGATAAATCGGCCTTGTACATCGGGGCAGTGCAGCGACTTGGCAGGTTAAACCTAGAGGAATTCCCACTTTCAGACCGCCGTAGCCCAGGTAATCCTCATAATATTCAGAGTCGAGCGCGCGCCCCGGTCCAACCTCTCGGTATTTCAATTTCAGTTCAGGTGTAGTACAGCTCTTCCCGCGCGCGCCGCGCACACAGAGACGCTTGATTAATTTCCTTTGCCTGCCACACGCCACCGCTCATCTTGTTCAAGCACACTTTTGACCTCCGACGACGGTCTCTTCGAGGCCTCTCCCCTCACGTATCACCGCCACCCCGCGCGCTTTCTAGAGCGCAACTCTAACGAAGCACAACTCTGGTCGCGTATCAACTCCCCTTGGTAACATGTACACGCTCGACCGGCAATTCCACTTTTCCGCGAACGCACACGAGGCGCGGACTCCCCGTTGTCGCGCACACGTCGTCACACACAATGAGATCCAACCCTCCTTCGCAATCTCGTACGCCACGGCGCTCGCGTTTCCGCCTTTCTGTCGCTAATTATGCGTGACTCGTGTTCTCGTTCATTCAGGTGCATTCGACCGGCGTTCGCTGTCCCCGTCACGATCGAGAGCACAGACTGTTACCGAGCCTGCTGCGGGCAAAGGTTTGCAAGTTCACGGCGCTCATTGACCTCGACGTTCGACTCTATCGCTCCGATAGAACTATCTTTAAAAATAATATTCTACTAATCGATTCGCAGAGAATTTATTAAAATTCTTTTTTTTTTTTTTTTAAATCAATGTAATGTGTTGCACGTTTTTTGCAGTTCATGCACATAGTACATTTTTCTCTATGACGATCGCAAACCGCAAATAGTATAGACTTGCACGCGAGAATAAGTCTCTCTCTCCCTCTCCCTCTCTCTCTCTCTCTGTCTCTCTCTTTCTATTCATTTGCAGGAATTCATCGTCCTGAAACTAATTTGATTACCTGTACCCTTGTGACTTGTGCGACGGGCGCTCATGCCCGAGGACTCTCGTCAAAGATACGTAAGGATTTCTCGCGGGAACTTCCACGCTAACGTATGAATATTAACAATTATGAAAAATAAAAACCAAAGCGAAATTAACTGCCAGACGGAAAATTATATATTGAACATGATTTCGTAATGATGCTCTTTCTCTCTCTCTCTCTCTCTCTCTCTCTCTTTCTCTCTTTCTCTCTCGGTAGTGGCTTTTGGAGAAATACGTAATTGTGTCAACGAGGGTTGCACCGCAGACTGCATAGTTAGGGAATTTCAACAACGCGCAGAGGTTGTTATTCCGAGTGTACATTCGAAAGACAGTACATTTCAATTGTAATATAAGTTCAGTTTTCCTCCCTCGGCTTTGGAAGTATAAAAATGTGCACTTTTTTGAAAGAGACATAAATTATTCTTGCGAAGAGTGCAATCTCACTAGAGAAAAAAATGCACGGTATTTCTTTGAGAGAAGAGTTTATTATACAAATACACTTGGCGCGCGAAAGAAGCTGCCGTCGTTTGATATTTATGCGTTTGTACAGTCTACGTGCTCTTTTAATTATAAAACCGCATAATCTCTAATGAAGAAAACTTGCTTGTTTACCGCTGTTAATGTGAGATCGTCGGTCTGCTGAATCATTTATAGTTGATACAATTACGTTGATAGATTACGCGAGATAAAGTAAAAAAAAAAAAAGTGAACATGCAAAGTTTTTAGTTTCAACGCTCGTTTTTATCGATAGTCCTTCATGCTACAAACACTCTTTGCGGCCACTTCAGTAGCATTCTCTTCGATATACGCGTTTAGAAAGGATAGGAAAAGCGTAATTTAATTGAAAAAAAGAGACAGGAAGAGAAACCCGGAAACAAGCTTTCTCGATTTAATTGGAAGTCTGAAAGCCGCCTATGGACTTGCAGTCTGAATTCATCTCGCTACGGTTTTCAAATTGACCACGCAAAAACTTACGATAGCAACGGTGCCGAATAAATGAATTTAAGCGCGAGATGTAAGCTGCAAAATGTTAAAAAAATAATCATATTATCGTATAACAAATTATACGATCTTCAACTTTATATATAAAAATCATAAATATAGATCAACAATTTTTCAGTACATGTATCAATTGTATTTTGAATAATAATTAATATTATAGTAACGGCTCGAAGAAATAAATAATAAAAAGGAGAAGACCAAAAAGCCTGTGGTCCAGATTAGAGGTAGAGATCGAAACATCCGGAATACACTGCGTTTTATATTATATTTCAACGTCCATCTCTAATCTGGATCACAGGTCTTTTCCTTTAGTATTTTAAATAGTTTAGCGAGTTCGATTTCAACTCTCGGATAAACAAATCGTTATTCAATAAAAATAATATCTCATAAAAGTAAATACAAATGCTATAAATAGTGCTCATTTGGGTTCAATTCAGTCCATGCATTTTAAATGCAGTACGCATTCAATTTCTGTACCGTACGCAATCAGCTTTTGATCTTATCGTACTGTTTGCATCTATAATTTTTATATTTTTTCGCATTATTTGAATTCCATTGCGTTATATTGAGATTTTATTAAAAAGTACTTAGCTCATATAGAAAAATAAATATAAAAAATATATAAGAAAAGATGTGTGTACAAACAAAAACATTAAATTTATATTTTTTATTATTTACACATATATGAATATAAAATAATTCGCCAAACACATACGTTTTATTCTTGTCTTTTCAAAAAAAACTTTGTCTTTTGTATTTAATCGATTTAATTTTTACATCGCGCGGAAGTCACTCAAAGATGTAAAGTAAACAAAACGAAGAAAAATCGACGCTTTCTTGCATTTGCGAGAGAAGAAAGCGTCAAGATAATGAAAAATCGGCCACTCTTCCACAAGTAACACTCCTGAGTGTATAAGGGCGGTGCCATTATAGTAGGATATATCTCGAGCTCTCGTCCGGAAGGTGGAATCAGGGCTTTCGCGTTCGTAACGTGGAAAGAGAGACGAGGTGGGATGCTCGGTCTGCGAGGGATTACGCTTCCCTGCGTTATCTTTCCACGATGGTGCCTTACCGTTCGCGTCCGTTCGTTTCCGGCGCAATCGGAGGTAAGTGAGGCTCTAATACGTTCATTTCCCCGACAGTACATCTAATTCTTTCGCCATTCCGAAATTCGAATTAAAATTTATTTGACTCGCGTAATCGCGCTATCATGGAACTCTACAATTATCGTTGAATCTGATCATTTATATACGTACGCACGCGATATCAGTATAACGAAATATTTTACAAACTACAATTTATGTATGTAAATGGGATAATTTTTTACAAATTTGTTATTTACTTTCATTTCTTTCGGAAGCTGTTGCAAACTTCATAAACTTCAACGTCTAAACTACTTAGTACAACAGTACTGTCCAAATTTTATTTACACAGAAAGTGGTGAGAACGAACAGAGAGAGCGCCCGCCGACCAAGCATCGCATTTGCCAGACTATATCTAAACGACCTAAGCGTGGGTTAGTAGTACTACTCGACGGCTGAAGGGTACGAGAGGTCGTCGGTATTATTAACGAGGCACCGCACGCGGCATCTCCCGGCATTAATATATGAGTACAATCGCTGCCCCGACGTGCCAGGTCTAGACTAGCAACACTCATTGTGCGTGCATGTGTGTGTGTGTGTGTGTGTATGCGTATGTATATGTATGGGGCGTGCTCGATCCTCCCCGGTAATCCGTGCAAAGTGCGAGCCTGAATCTTCGGTCTTTGGAAAAGCATAACGGATAATCTTCGCAGATAATTTCACGATGTATATGGTGTACCCGCAGTGCTTATTAGGCGTTCATTAGTAAATTGATTGCATGCAATATATCACCGAGTAATAATTGTTCTCAGACACGACGTGTATACTCAACAGTAGGTTAATAAAATTGCAAATTAATTCGAAAACGAGGTAATACAGAGATACATGAATATGCATATCTATTAACAACACATTTAGAATATACATGCTGTACATTAATTCCGATTGTTAAATGTATACACGCGACCGTAAATCGTGTTAGTTTCGCCGGATTGTGTGTTCCGCTGTATAGCATACCATGCGTGATTTGATGACAGACACGTTTATTGTGACATGTTCAAATAATCGCGTGTCATAATACCGCTCCAGCGGATCGATAGCGATGTGCGGTGAGACAATTGTTTCGCGATAATCGACGATAATTATCGATATGTAATAAAAAAGCTTGTATCGCGAAACAACAACGAGGGCAGTCAGAAAACCCTATAGTATAAAAACTATAGTATAAAAACTGAAATAACTTCGAATATCGTAAATAGTAGTCACCGTTTCTTGCGCCTCTATACGGGCGCAATTTTCTACGCGAAATTACGCTGCTTGGCGAAACTGCATACCGTAATGTACATAAAAAAAAGGCGCGCGCTGACCTCGTAAAAAATACGAATTATTTCCATCGTGCGCGGAGCGTATCCGCGCTTCGCGCTGAGAAACGACATTGTAAGGACCGGCAAGCATCGGAAACAAATTTCTCTTGTATATCAGACACAGATTGCAATCAATGTCGAGAGATATATGCCGATATGATAAGTATCTGATATATAGTGCGGAGAATATTTTGCTTGTAATTTAAATTAAAATAATTGTAAAATGTAAATGCAAATTTAAAATATTTAAAATAATAATTTAAAATATTTTACAATTTTCTCTTGTTTTTTAAACAGTTTCATACCGTATATTTGATTTTGACACGATAATACTCTTGACACACGAATTATCATCTTCTGATCTTAACTATTGGAATTGTCCAACAAGCTAATGTTACATACTATGTAACTGTAAGTTACATACTATGTAACTGTAAGTTACATACTATAGTTTACGCAAGCTTTATTACATACATATTTTTAGATTATTATTATTATTATTTATTATTAGATCAAGTATACAGGTACATTTACATAATTGGTGATACAATCACAAAAATACGCAAATCTGCAGAGACTAAACATAGTCTGTACGCAGCCCTGATCTTTAAAACTAAAACCATAACAATTTATCTAAAATTTGCTGATAGTAACATGTAGATTTCTATATATACATATACAGTTTTTCTCGCATCTATGTAAATTTATTATTTCTTCAAAACTCTTAATTTTGTTAGAATCCAGTTCTTTAACTTATTAACATAGCTCATATTACAAATGGACAAAGTTTTAAGCGCATTCGGCAATTTATTGAAAATTTTTACTGCATAATATTTATAGTTTTTTTTGTACTACATTTTTTTCAACTTTTGGTAGCGATATACTCTTAAATCTAGTTGAACGTCCGGAGTCAACAAAACTATTTTTTAAATTATTATATTCTAAGAGTAGTGCATTTTTATAGAATAACTGCTTTATTGTATTTTTTTTATCTTGTAAAGTTTGTACAAGATCAATATTCCGCCCATAAATTATTTTTATTAATCGTTTTTGTAACTTTTCAACATGTATTAAGGTATTATTATAGGCTCCTACTACTATATCATTAACGTTATTTTACACTGAAAACACTAATGGTCGAAACACTTGTTATTTCGATAACACATAATAAATGATTTTCAACACACAGACCACCGTGTTCCCGCTCTCAGAGGTCTATTTTCTATTTATTAAGTCTAATTCTCATCTTCATTCTCGAAAAAAAAGGAGTATTTTATAAGCAGACAGAGTCGATCTCGAAAACACCGTTTTACGCCGTCTATTTTCCTCGGCAATCAAATGATCAGTCTTTTCTCATATGATTTACCAATGCTCGAGCATTTTGCTACATAATAACGACCCTCCGTCCTATTTTTCCAATCACGGGAACATATTCCGTTCTCTGGGAGCACCATCGCGTTTTATCGGGCGGTTTCCGGCGGAGCAGCACGCGTTTCTGGCTTCGTCTCCGACAAGGCTCCCGAAGCGCCGAACGCGATGCAATTCCTTCGCTTGCTAGGAAGATAAGATCACGGGAACGCGGCTGCATGATACATTCGTGGCATCGCGCCGCGGCGAGTCGTAATTCAAAAGTATCGCGTAGCGAGAGAGAGAGAGAGAGAGAGAGAGAGAGAGAGAGAGAGAGAGAGAGAGAGCGGCGGATGTTCATCCGCGGCTTTTGCACCCTCGTGAGAAATGAGCTCCCTAAACAGAGGCGTGCCTCTCTTTTTTCCCCTGTCTTTTTCTCTTCTTTCAGAGCTTCTGTTGTCAGAGCTTCTTTCCTTGCGAACCGAACACACCGCTCTTTCCACGCTCAGCTTCTTCTTCTTTTTCGTATCTATCTCTTTGGCTCCACGCTGTGTCCTCGGTATTCGAGGAAATTATGAGGCAACGGATTTGAGCTGTCTCGAGGAATTCTACGCGGTAGAGACCACGAAAGAACGCTGGGAATAGTATGCGAGGATATATCCGGTTACGGAGATTTTTACGTTTCCATTCTTATCCATGCGGGAACGACAAGACGGATGGCGGCGCTACTTCTTAAGAGCCACCGCGTTTTGCGCATCCGGGATGCTGAAATCTATGAGAGCTGTCGTCCCGCGCTCTACTCTGCTCTCTCTCTTTCTCTCTCTCTCTCTCTCTCTCTCTCTCTCTCTCTCTTTTTCTTCTACTTCCAATTCCTCGTGCAGCCGAAGAAATGATTTATTTCAAACGGACTCGTATCATCGGGTCAAGCGAAATGCCGACGCGACTTTTTGACGGACGTTATCGTACGTTCGACAATGTACTTCGTTTGGCAACGACGCGGAACATTAATCATGTGTAATTAATGGACTTCGTGGTACCATCAGTATTGGAATGAACCGTGTCAAGAGCGGAAATATATCGAGCGATCTTAATTAATCGCACGCGTGGCGTGGATTGACGTAAACATATGGCTATATAGTTACTTAGATATGCGCTGAGCCGCGCGGTTCTGCCGCTCAGAAAAAAGAGATTGCTGCAAATATCAAGTCAGAAAGATTATTAGAAAAATAATTGAAGCGAAAACGAAAAAGAGAAGCAGCGAAGATTAAAATATGATTTACAGTACACATGTATATGTGTATATATATATATATACACACACATATATCATTTTCATAGATATCGATTTACTTTCCGGTTCGTGTTACGTATCTAATTACAAATTGTTTGCATAGATAATTAGCGTTATATAATAGTATACGTGGATAGTGTGCATTTTGAATACATATCAATCGTTATACAACGGTTCTATATTCTTTCTTCTTCTCCTCTCTCTATGAGAAAAAGTGAGAGAAAAAAAGTAAACTCATCTCGTTTCACGGATGAATTCTTACAATGAAATTACGATTCTGAAACGACGATTACAGTTTAATCTGTCACAGACAGTCTAATGGCGACAACGGTTTTTCACGACATTGAGTCACGTGAGCACCAGAGAGGCTCTTTATTAACCGCGCACGAACCCTCCGATTCTCTCTAAGGATCACTACATGTGCGACCTACTTACTGTCTAGGAACACCCGGTAATGTCGTAGATCGTCCTTTATAAACATGAGATTTCTTACATGCGATTCCGTAAGCGTGGAACATTACGGAACATTATGAGACACGTGAAAATTGCAATGTGAGTCGTACAAAGGAAAGGAAGATAGTTTTGAATACGTGGCACAAATATGATGTCTATAAATCAAAAGCAACGAAAAGCTCTTTTGTTTTGCGGTATTATTTAGATATACGTAACATTTTTTCTCGGTTAATAGGCACAAACCGTGTTTCTCTATTGTGACCGTAACGCGATTGTCCAATTATACGCTTTCGAATCGTGGACGAATATCGAGCGCGCACAATCGACTGATAGAGTGATCGAATCTTCTCTATATAGAACGAGAAGAAGCGAAATAAGAAATTTTATGGCAAAATGTAAATTCGCATTTCCGTGATCGACTTGAATTTCAACTGAAATTGAGTTTTGATTCTGTATTTTAGAGAAATGTCTCTCGCTTTCTTACTTATTTTCTTATAAATTAATATTTCCATATAATATAACGTAAAAAAATACACATAAAATAACTGTACTGATTATAAAATGGATATTTTATAAAAATAATATTTTATTATGTAAATAAACGAGAAAAATTCTGCGTTGCGACGTTAATTAAAATAAAGATTAATTGAATAAGAAAATTGTTGTTTCTGCCAGCTATGCCGCTAACCACAGCGAAATAATATAACACCGAACCTAGCGCGCGCGGCCCGCCGGGGGATGTTTGGTTTTATCATCGAGAACGAGAACTGTTCTCGGAAGAATAAACTTGTTGTTAAACTCGTTTATAACGCGGTAATCCTTTCCTATCATGGGAGCTATAATTGCACGCGGTCCTGATGGTTATAGAGACCAGATTTCTCGGAATCTAAAACAGCATTTATCTCCTCCATTTGCGGCAGAAATATAAGAAATGAGGATCATAGATATAAATGGCAGAAAGATTAATGTATCTCATAATGCACGACGCAACAGCTCTTTTCTTTTCCGCTTTCTTTTCTCTGTTTTTTCAAATATAAAGTTTAGAGGCGAAATCGGGAGTGTTACAGAAAAAAACAAGAAGTGAAAAAAAAGTAACAAGCGTCCGAATATACGGACAGAAGAGAGAGAGAGAGAGAGAGAGAGAGAGAGAGAGAGAGAGAGAGAGAAGTTTTCCATTAAAATTCTCAAGGGAACTTGTCGTATTGTCTGATCGATCTCTTTGAATCGTTATCGTCCCTATGTGAGCTACATTGTTGCAAAATATCAAATACATCGCATCATGCGTGCGTGCGTGTACGCAACGATTTCGCTATAAGATTATGTAACAATTTACAAATCCATCCACTTTATAGAAGCAAGTGAGCGATACGTTAGACTCGCTAAATGTTTGCTAAACTAGGCTCGTCAAACGTCAAAAGCATAATTTCTTGTCTCGCGTTATTTCCTTGAGCATTTGCCTGCCATTCACTTGACATGACGGTTTGCATTAAGTTCTGTTCGAGCGTGGAACGAACTCGCGAAAACCGGCAAGGATGAAGGAGATTCGGTGAGATATATATATATATGTTACCTAGATAAATTATAAAGGTTTCTCAAAAAAACATTCGTCAAAGAACCTTTTTTATCGGGATCATAAGACAGAATTTCTTTCTTTGTTTTCCATGCTCTTTTATGTAATTTATACGTTCAATTTGAGCTCGTCAAAGAAATGGGAAATACAATCATGGTTACATTTTGGTTACTTGAAATGTCATAGAAATAATATATAACTCTCATTTCCAAAATACATAGTGTTACAACTTATGCTTAAAATAACCTTAAGCTTTACAAGTTACACAATTCTAAATTTCCATTAATTTAGTTATCTATATTTAAAATAGTATATTTCTTTCCACTTCGTATATTGTCACTCCAATTTTTTTAAACACATACTATTAAACATATACTAATCTTTGGCTTTAAAAAATTCCATATCTGAAATAAAAAATAGTATACTTCACAATTTAACACTTAATTATATAAAGATAAAATTATATAAAGATAAAAAAACATTTCAAATTCTTAAATTATAAGTTAACTTTTACTTTTAAAAAGTTTTATAATATCTTAAAATGTAACTTGTCATATTTTATTAAAGAGATTTTCTATTTCGTGAAATGACATATTTTAGCTGCATTAAGTTGCAATCTTGAAAGATACATCTAGTTTTTGCAAAAAGAATCTCGTGATTCTATTACGTTTCAGATGGTTCATGTTATATAAGGTGCGAATTTTTTTCGCAACTTTATGTTTTATTGATTTGTCTTTGCTTCATATGGACACATTAACAAATAAAGATTTTATTTCTATCTTTTTTAAGAAATATAAATTCTATTTATATCTTATAAAGAACAATTGTCTGACTTCTTTCTTAGTCCGATGTTAGAACAGGAATTAGAAGAATATAACAAGTGGAAGTAATTATATTTTTCTATTCCACTTTTATATCCACGATCTATTCAAGCTAATTTGGAGGCCCGATTCAGTTCGCTTTTCGCAAAAAATCGACTTGAAAGAGACCGGTCTATCTAACCGGAAAAATGCAACGGTGTGGATTCGAACTCGGGATCTCCAGTTCGCAGCTCTCGCACTCAGACCGCGAGACTACTGGGGCTGAGTTCGTTATAAGAATCTCTTATTTTGAAACTAAAAATTCTTTATTGAGTCATACATTATTATAATTTTGAAAATGTTCTGGAAAATTTTTTTTATCGCATGAAAGCGTTATAACACAGTGATAAATATGTTTTTTATTTTTTTGAAACTCCAGATTTTAATAAATTAATATTTAATCTTTCTACAATAAAGTCGATTAATTGTTTTTTTTTGAGTTATAAAGAAATCTAAAGCTTTTAAGAAAAAAATAAATAAATATTTGTAAAGATATGTTGAGAGGTGACCTCCGGTTCGAAATGGTGAATTCAAATGACGCGTTGAAATAATCGGCTAATGCAAACCGTTGCCGAGTGTTTTGCAAGAATTGGTTTAAAGAATAAATCCTTTTTAACAAAACGTTTCGACTTTTTATTCAAGTCATCTTTAATTGTACACTAGAAATATTTAAAACTAAATTAGAACGCAGAACATAAGTACTTAAATGAAAATTTGATTGCGATATTAGTACAAGTAATACAAAAAATAAATAAAGTATAGAACAACATGGTGAATCAATATAAAGGTGTTTATAAAGAGTACGTACCAAACATAAGCATATAGTGTCAAGAATTAAAATTAAATTAGAACGAAATTATTACGATCACAACATGTCTAAAATTTAAAAATTGAGGAGAAGCACGATGGAGCGTGAACTTCTATTGCTCGGAAGTTACTTTGCTACTAAGTCAAATGTTAAGATGTCAGGTTTTGTGATAGCTCCCTCTGTGTGAATGTGTTCGATATCAATTTTATTAAATATAGACAAGTATATATTGTCTAAGGATTCCGTATCAGTCATAAAGTTCAATGTGTTTTTATGTGATTTTATGTGGAGCATTTCTGACGTGATTCTTTTGTAAAAATTTGATTCAATGTCCAAAATTTTGATGGAGTTCCAATTGACTTTGTGATTGTGTTCTATTTGTCTGATAGCACTGATATATCTGTATGTCCTCTTGTTAAATAGTTACAATGTTTTTAAAAAAATAAATCTTTATTTGTTAATGTTGCAATATTAATCAAAGAGAAATTATTAGAACATAAAGTTGCGAAAAAAAGTCGCATCTTATATCATATGTGCGTACGAGCGTGTGTGTGTGTGTGCGCGCGCGCGCACATCTAAAATCATAAAATCTCTTGCATTAGGTCACGAATATACTGTAATTACAT
>QVNW01003472.1:0-10163 GCA_014825475.1 Pseudomyrmex flavicornis
CATCCTGCGATCGGCTCCAATGACCGTGTAAGATATATTTCTTAACTTGTTAAAGTTTCATGAGCCTTAATACATTAATTGTTTAAAGATATTTATCTTTTTTTTTTTTATCTATTTACTTGGTTTACGAAACACCTGTCTGTCTTCCACTATTTTCTCCAGTTTAATCGCGTTCTGTACAAGTGCAAGTTTTGCATCCGAATATCGCGACCGAACATCTCACGTCAGATCGTTTTAATTGCGCGCATTTTTATGAATTCTGCTTTGGCGCATCGCGAGAGAGAATCGCTGCTTTTTCGCGAGAGGAGATTGCGGGGAAAGTACGCGCGCACGGAGATAGGAAAAGCGAAAGAAGAGCGAAGAGGGGAGAAAAAGCGTTTGAATACGAGCAGAAAGTGATATAAAATATATCCGTATTTTTTCAAGGGATTCACCGCGGCCACGATCGGTCCGAATCCTGGATTTCGTTTTGATGAGTTTTCCCCCATTCCGCCTACTACTTTCTCCATTTTAACCCTCCCCGAAAAATCCACAGTTCAATCGCGGCCATTGAATACCAATGTAAGTGCTCACGCGGTTTTTGCGAATTTTTTACTTCTGCATTTTGCCCTTCTCGCGCGACCGCGTCTCTCTCGAGGGAGGAGGGACGCACTTCCACGAAGGCTCTCTCTTCTTCCACGAAGAAAAAGGGGAGGGTTACGAAAGAGAGCAGCGGCGATGTGGTTTCTTCGAGAATGCTCTCGTCGATCACGGGGAGGGAGAATTGAGATATTTGTCTCGTACGTTTTCTGTCCCACAGTGGCCCTCTCGAGCTGCGCATAAATAGGCGGCAGAGAAGCTTCGTCGCATTTCCGAAGAAGAAAGGAATCCTAGCGCTCGTGTGCCAGCTGCACATTTTCTTAAGGGCGCGGAAATATACATGAATTATTCATGTATGAAGCTTGGAAAAAGATCCCGATATTTCTCTTTATATTTTTTAAACATATAATATACATTTAATAAACCGCAAAAAAACTCACTACTTCTATCGCAGCAAAAAATTGCAACGCGACTACATTTCTTTAGTTCGAAGTCCGAGCGATCGTCAGTGAGACGTACCGTTTTGCAACGCGATCGAAAAAAACTTTTACGTTTGCGCTCTAATGAGTACATTTGCGAAAATCACACAAAAAAAAAAAAGAAAATAAACATCGCAGATGTGCAACCTCTTAGTGAATGTAGATTTTCAGGTTGGACTTTATCGCGACTTGAGTTGCGGAAACGTCATGTGTGCGAAACGAGCGTAACAACAACCAAAATTCTTCCTATTCGTCGTGTAAAGAAGCGACCGCTGATTTAATTACCGTAACGAGCGGCGAGCACGAATAAAGCTCCGGTTCAAGGCTATTCGGATCATGTTGTTGGCATCGGTTGATATATCCAGTTCGAGAAAATTTTATATCGTTTCCTCGCGGAGGCGCGTAACGTCGCGAGTGCTCGCGCGCGGAAAAACGTTTCCGCGGAAGAATTACCGTGAGAAAAAGAAAGAGCGCGCGCGATCCGGCATTAATATGTAGCAGCGGGAAGCGCGGGAGTGACGACTTTTAATGAAAACGCGAGAGACACATACGTGCTGCCGCTATGTGTAACGCGGACGCGTCCGAGAAATAAAAAAAAAAAAAAAAATGATAATTCTTCGCGCGGAGAAAGGGAATTTGCTTTCAAATGCCGCGTGTAATACGTGTATTACTTTACGTGAAAGGGCGCGAAATTATTTCTCTCATTCGAAACCAATTCCTTTGTTCCTTGCGCAAGTTTAATATCGTGCAATTACACGACTCCGCGCGCAAATGTTTCACTTTCAATTTTCTGAAAACCTTTTCACGATTAAATTATCTTTTAATCGTACAATTTTTTCCCCCCTTCCAAGCTTGATGAATTTGACTTTTGCTTGAACACGAAAGTTGTTTTAACAAGCTCTGTTTTACGTGCACTCGAAACGAATATTGAAAATCTCTTCTATCACGCGGTCAGGGTAGTGAGTGTTTTGCAGATTTTTTTTAACGGGCCGCTCGCAGCCAATGAAACAACACTTTTGACGCCTCGACGTTTTCACGGAAAAGACAATAATAAATATTCAAACTATGTGTGTGTGAAATAAAGTAGAATATATTTTTCGCGAGAGATAACGCGCCGCGTCTCAAACCTATAGCGGAGAGAACTCGCGATTCTTCTCAAAATAAACGGATGCAAATGATCGAATCGCTTGCATCGCTTGCGCGCATATAACATATTCCATTTGACACGCTCGAACAAAATAAACAGATACCGCCCACCAACCGGTGGTCCCGCGCAGTTAAGCCCGATATCGTTTCGATCCTTTGCCGAATTGTGTGTGACACGCCGGGGACACCGGTATCTAAGAAAAACACACAGACGGATCGATAGATAGGTGAAGGAGAGCATGCAAACGCGCTTTTCCGATGGAAAAACCTAAATAACGTTCTCTCGAGTCGCGTCACGAGTAAGCTTGCCCGGCAGAAGACACATTCGCGGATAACAGAGATACGTGACTTCTGCCGCGGGGATGAACGTAAAACATGAAGCGGGATCGAACTGACAAACGGAGTCTCTCGCGCAGAGAAATCGCACAGAGCGAGACCGCGAAATCTCCGCGTGCGAAGAACATCGCGGCTGACCGATCTATCAATCAGTTGCGGAGTTTATCGGGTGACGATCGATCAGCCCTCGCGAGGGTTGATGGGCGACAGCGCCCGTTTTCGCTCGCGGAAACTCGCTGGAATTATAAGAGTCTTCCCCCGTTCATCGGCAAACCACACACGAAAATTGCGTCGCGCGAAGCGACGTAATTTCAAATCGAATATAGAAACGCAATCCTTTAGCAATCGTCTCGTCGTACATATTCGTCTTTAATATATCTTTTTAATTAATTAATATGTCTTTAATATATAGTGCGCGTTAACTAGGCGTAATGTGGACTGCGATGGGCAACATAAATTACGTGCTATTATGAGCCTTTCTCACGAGGCAGAATATTTGAAAATAAAAATGCATCTGCCCTAAATGTGAAATTATATTAAAAATTCCAGCTAGAAAATAATTAATAAAAAATTATAAAAAATTAATGTCACTCTCCAAATCCGAGCGCGATAACTGAAATTGGTTTTCAGAGAGAAAAATAATTATATTATAAATCTCTCTTTTTCATCTTTCTCTTTATCTCTCTCTCTCTTATCATTGCAGCTTTGTGATAAGATTCTGCGTTTGGCAGGCTGAAAACGGTTGCTTCAAAGGTACGTGTGCGCGTGCATACGCACAGATAGGAAGAGCGGCAATGTCTTTAAGAGAAATGTGTGACCTACATATCGCGCGTATACGCGCGTCGTGTACATAACCCATCTCGCTCGTAGATACCGAGCGACATTTGAATAATATCGTAACGCGCCGGATAGAGAAGCGGGACGAGAGTCTCTATCCGGCAAGGCTTTCTATCGCCGGTGTCTTACTACAACGTTGCCCCCGCGTGGCCGAAGAGTTCGTTCTTTTTCTTTAACCGCCTCGAACCGCGCGCACGGCCGATGATGTCGATTTAAAATTCTAATGCCGCAACTTTGTTCCTAGCACGGTCATAGACGCGGACTACACGGTGGCATCTGAAAATGGGGTTACCGCCGCATTCCGCTCCCGATGCATTCTCGGATGTAGCACCGCGCGCGCCACCCTCCTTGCCGCGCAGAATCAGACTCGACGGTCGAGTCAAAGGGTTATGAAACACAGAGCGCGGCTCTTAAATGTCATGCAAACTCGATTCCCTCCTCTCTCTCTTTCTCTCTCTCTCTTCCTTTCTCGTTTCTGCGGCACCGCCGAACTTCGTAAGCGCGGCGAAAAAGGAAAATTTTAGTCGAGGCTTTCGCCTTTTTATTGCCCGATACCACGCTTCGCTCAAGAGGGATCTACAAGAGCGGTAGCGTGGTGGGAAATCCTCGGCAGAGCGCGGAATAAATATGTATGTTAAACCGAATGTGGGTAGATTTCGACCGCATTCGTCTCATGGGTGCGATGGGGTTGTCTCTGCGGCACTGCGACCTGGGAATCGGCCAACGATCGACGATTGCTAGATTCGCCGGTCGTTTCCGAGATATTACGCCGTTTGTTTCTCGCAAATGAAAAGACGCGCGTAAAAATGTGACGGTATAGAAAAATCCCGCGTTGATTCGGGAAAAAAACATGTCACGAAAAAAAAAGCAAAAGAGTCGCGCGCGAGAAATCCTGAATTTCCGCACACTCGCATTAAGCGGTCAACCATTTTTCCCATTATTATCCCGTGTACGTGGGAATCGAGTTGCAGACTGGTCACGACCATAAACTCAATCCCTGTCGCCACTATCCGTACGATGTCGGTCGACGCTGTAACCTTGATACAATCTTGTAGCCGCTTCTCTCACGTAGGAGCGCCGGTAACTGCATGCTGAAGTACATCTCCCCGGGTTTCTTTGATCTAGGCAAACACGGTGGACCCCCACTGACAGAATAATCCTGATTCCATATTCCTTTTGGTTATGGCATAAAAGTTTTAGCTTCGCCGGTGAAACATCTTCGTGAGACAGAAGATCTTTTTCACCTGCTTTGCTACTTTACATTCAATGCGAATCGATTAAAAGAGAGAGATCTAGTTAAACAGTTTTTAATAAAAGTGTGTTAAAAACGCCGATAGAACCTGGGGCAAGTTATTCTTGAGGTTATTACAACTCGACACGCGCTTGTTACGACGGAACACATCGTGACCAGCCAATTACCGTAATAATAATAATAATAATAATGGAAGCTATCGGGAAACCGAGGGCAGCGAAGAAGCGAAAGAGTTAATGGAACAAAAAGAACGCGCGGCATTCTCCTCCCTTTATCGCGTTATAGACGTCCCTTTACTCCCGCAAAGTGAGTTCAACCACCCGAACATGCCCGAATAACTCGATGATTTAGATGGAAAGATAGAAGAGAAGAGCCTCTCCTCCTCCTCCCATGTTTCTTTTCTTCACTCCGAAACTGTCAAAACGACATATCATCCGAGCTGTTTACTCGATCGTGTCGGTCCATCGGTCGCTCCTGAGAGAACGCTTAACTAATCTCGCCTGCGTTTTCATTCTTCCCCTCATTCGTCCCGTTCTGTTCGACTCGAGGCCTTTCGACGGATCGTAAACGGGCCAAGAGAGACTGTAACAAGTTCGCTGATGCGAGTTCGCAAGTGCGAAATCACCGCGATTTGAGTCCGCCCTTTTGGTCGGAGACGAAAGGAACGGCGATTTCGACGCGCAAACGTGCCGGCGAACTGATCATCCCGGCAATCCGCGGCCAAACGACGAGCAGTTAAGCTCGCACCCTTCGTCATTATCCGTGACGATGGATTCGAACTTGGAAGGATCGGGAAAAGCCGCTTGGTGAAGTTGCTCTCCTTCGGAAGATCTCGCGCGCGCGAGAGAGAGACGCGTCCAACTAATTACCCGGGGCCGCCGCGCCTGCCCCCAACTGATAAAATCGAGATAATTAATCATGCACTTTTCTCAGGAAGCTGACGCCGTCACTTTCTCGACGTATAAATTCAATTTGATAGCCGGGCGGTAGCGTCTGAAGGATCTCGGGCGAGCGGAACATCAAACAGATAATAATCTGTTGAAAATGCACAAGCGCCGGAGAAGAGGATAAAATGACGAGACGTCATTTAAAATTTCATCATTCGTTTCGTAGCGGCTCGGCTCGCAATATATTACGTCCTCCGCTCGCTCGCGCGTTTTACCTCGAAATACGAAAATCCGCCAGCACTTTTAAGCAATATAATAGGAAACTTCTGATAAATACAATTCATTCCGAAGTGTTTACCGCGGTGAGATTGAAACGTTTCTCCGGCCGGTGAGCGTATTTGCGCTCGGGCGGTTACGCCCGGATATTTTATATTAAATTCTTCTTCTTGAAACAACTCCATTTCCTTCCTCCCCCCTCCTCCTTCCTATTATTTACAAAAAACAAATAACTCATTTTCTTATTTGATTTTCTGATCAAAAAAAAGGCGACGGTTTAGAGCTTATCCTTTAATTACTTTTGCGATCGTTTTCCCAGTTTTATAACGAAGGTGTCAGTTATATCCCAAGCGTTCTTCGGGTAATATTTATTCCCTATTTATCTAGAATCTCTCACAGATTTATAACTCCCGGTGATAAATACGGCGCAATTTATAGCCTCTTATTTTTATTACACTTTACATTGTATTTAATTTTGGTTCTACTGAGTTTTGTTTTTATCTCAAACAGAAAATATCTTGAAATTTCGATTCTCAAAAGTTTACATTTTCTTATCGACACACACACATATACGCGAGCTTCACTTTTTGGAAATACGAATTGAAATTACGAGCACCCGGCCACAGGCTGTTTTAGACGCAACGTTGCGAGGTGAGGACAGTAGCGCGATAAATTTGTTTTCGAGTAGGGGCGCGATCGAGCGGGAAACGGAGCCGCCATAAAAATAAAACAGCGGAAATAAGGGATCATCTTGCAAGATGAAGCTCATATTTTCCGAGACGGAGCGCGCTCGATTGTCCCGGACGTCACACCGTGGGATACGTAATGCACTCCGTGACGCACGAACTGCGAAGACGCGGCTGTCGATAGCGATGCCGCATCCTCTCGACGACGGGATATACACACACGCGGAAAAGTAGTAAGTTACCGCCTCAGTGACAAACGTGTGAGATGCGAGTTCGCTTCAACCATCGTGAAATACGACGTTCGTGTGAGTTATCGTTACAGTAATCGCGATCGCTTGAAATTTGTTTTCTGTCTCCAAATACTTAACGTATTATCGTGTGAAATGTAGAAACGTTTCGCTTTTATTTTTATTGTAAAAGTTTTTCTTTTTTAATTCTTAATACATCCTAATTTTTGCTCGATATTAAACCTTATTATTTTGTTATTTATTGTTATATACATTACGAGCGTTACTTATTTTAAATATTTTAAGTTATATATATAATTGTTTTCATGTAAATTTTTACCGACTTTTTTACGACCAGCTCGCATGACGGTATATATTTCGTAGTTTAGTATTTTCATGAGCCTATAGTTTAGTAATTGTTTAAATCACGCTGTGGTACAAGAAGAGTGTTATTAAAGTATCAGACCATCTTCGATATTTGTAAGAATATTGCGAGAAAACTCCAAGTGCTTCGGTGGCCTAACAGAGAGAAGGCGACGGCCCGGAAAACTGGAGATTCTAGGTTCGACTACTGGCTGAGGAGTTTTTTTGCAATATTTTAAAAATTAGTTAAGAGGGTATACGGGGTCCTGCATATACGTGATGCAAATCTAGCATCCTATATGGAGAAAAAAATTGAAACATTGCATTAAGTACTTTTTGAGTTATAAGAGTTGAATATTAGAGTATCGCCGGTATTAGTATTATCTATTGGCGTTATCATTCATTTTGAATATTGCTCCATCCAAAAAAAACTGGATTTGCGATAAAAATATCGTAATAGATTGTTCATCGTGGCAATGTAGAAGATGATCCGGGTGAAAGTTGTAGAAGTCATAATTGGCTGTGGTGCCTTTGAACTTGACTTTGGGATCAATTTTCAAGGTCATTCGAAGATAAACTCAAAATTTTTTAATGAGAATTCCTATTTCTGTATCGAGACATTTCACCCTCATACCTCAAAAAGTATTTAATGTAAATAAACTTTATTATAGTGTTTTGGAAAGCTCTTGAGTTAGGCTATAAGAATCTGCGATAAAAAATAGAGAGTTCTAGTTAAAAATATCGATGTAACCTTCACATGACCTTGATAATAGACTTCAAGGTCAAATTCAGGGTCACCAATCAATTGCCCCGTTGAGATCTATAACTTTTATTTGGATCATTTTTTGATTGGAGGAGTCCCTGACGAGATAGTTTAGTAGAGGTTTTAAAATGGGACATCCGGTATATTTATTTTATGTACATTTATGTATATTATTTATGTATATTTTATGTACATTTATGTATATTATTTTTCATATGTATATATAGAATATGTATATACTGCAACGATTTTTTCTCTCAATGAGCAAGATAACGCGTCGCTCCGCCCAAAACGGGATTTATTCGGACAACGGGCGAACGCCGCGCAATTCGATCAAATCGCAGCTCGGAAAGAAAGGATCCAGGGATGCGAGCAAGCCATCACGTCAAATCGACGAATACTAAGTTTTATTTCTAGGCGTCAGATACGTCTCCGCATCAAAACTGCACCGTCTAGTGCGATGGGCCGGCTAGCTCTGGCCTAACGGAGAGGGGCAGAGTTTAAACAGGCTGTCCGCACAAATATAAGTCGGCTGGGTTGGCGAAAAGTAAACCAAACTATATGGCATTTAACAGAAAGTTTAACAATTTATTTCTTGAAAATAATAATAACAATGATGAATAAAAAAGAGAAAAGTGACACTGTAAAATAACTTGAAATAATATTATGTACCAAAGAACAGAGAGAAAAAAAACGATTTAAGTGAGCAATATTTAAACGGAATCAGAAATGAAATTTAGCGAGCAAATTATCAAAAGCGTTAGCCGAATAAGAGTTAATTACAGATTAAGTTTAAGAGAATATGATCGAAAAGTTAGTTACAGTTCAATTATTGCATGAGATACTTGACAAAAGAAAGCACAGTAATTCCGCGATTCGAATATAATATTTTAACAAAGCCACTACTGAAGTACTACGCTAGATCGCAGTAAGGCGGCAGAAATCAGAAAAGTACGAACACACCGGCGGGTGTGATCAAAAACCAGTATTTCTGAACGTGTCTGATAGAGTGACCAACAGAATAGCACAAGCGAGGAAGTATAGTCGGCGGAAGCGCAGGGGTGAAGCAAGCATACTAGAGTACTTACGGATACTCGTCGGTTTATGGCTGAAGTCGCTCAAGATTCTCAGGTCCTAGTCGAAATAATTCTCCTGAGCTATTCAGAACGAGCGACCAACGTGTTGTTAAGACACGGGAAGCAGAGCGGTGGCGAGATCTCGAGCTGAAGCTCTTATATTTACGACAGCACGGACACTAGGCCGAGATACACGAGAAAATATACGAAATTGACTCAGACCAGTCACTGAATGACAGCGTGATGTGACTAGTGAGGCTCGACGCCCCAGCAACGCGAAATAAATTTTTAGTTTTATTTCACTAGATCAAGATTTTACGACAGCACGAAACAAAGTAACACCAAAATAATTACATTCGACAATATACGCGTCGGCCGGTGCGACCACGTGCTTCAAAACAAACGCTCGCGGTTCCGGTCTATGCTACTTGTCTCGACAACAATATTACAAGGTCTCCGCGCACTCGCAAAACATTTTTTGTTGCTTCTCTTGTAGATTCACGTTTTTCAGGCACAATTTCTCGCTCGCACTCTGCCTCACAGGCCCATTCTCGGAAAATTCATATCATGCAGTTAACCGAACAGGCGGAAAATAATCAAATAATACTGTTACGTCCTAAGACTCCACGGTCCCCTTTTTCTCGCAACGCGACGCGCTAGCATAGACCGAAACTCCTTTTTTTTATTATTATTATAAACCGTCCGAGTCATAAAACCATAAATAGTCCAGCAAGAACTCGGAGCAAATAGAAATCGTGTCGGCCCGAAAATATTCATCCGCACCTAGCAATAATTTAAAAAAAAAAAATTCTTAGACGATGGCGGGCAGAAAATTTTTTAACAAATTAATAAAGACTCATGATAGTGTTAAACTAAGAAAGAATACGGTCCACCGAGCCGTTCGCAGGGTGTTTGTGCGGAAGTAAATTTTTTACACGTGAGTTTTGAATTGAAATTTCAATTCAGTTAGGAATTGAAATTTCAATTCCTAAAATTCACATATGATGCTATTTTTGCATCTAATACGTGAGGGACCCCGAATATCTCTCCAATTAATTTTAAAATATTGCGAAAAAAACTCCTCGGCCAGGAGTCGAACCTGGAATTTCTGATTTTCCGTGCCATCGCCTTCCCTGGGGGGAAAAATTAATTGGGGGGGTATTCGGAGTCTCTCACGTATTAGATGCAAAAATAGCATCATATGTGAATTTTAGGAATTGAAATTTCAATTCAAAACTCACGTGTAAAAAATTTAC
>QVNW01003473.1:0-10294 GCA_014825475.1 Pseudomyrmex flavicornis
GGCATTTCCTCGAGAACTGCGAGTTGCGTATTGCAAGTAACAACCGCAGAAACAACCAGGGAAACTTCAACGGCCCCTCGAAGCTGGGTGTGCCACAGAGGACCGAACGAGGTTCACACCCAGCGATGACGACCGGTCAGGCATCTAAATGAACAAACCTATGTCCGACATACATCCGGTAACCATAAATCTCGACAGGCATGACCGTTTGCTTATCGTATTCGAGTTAAATTAGGCGAATCTATTCCGCATATAACGTTGCTGTTAGACACCGGTTCTGGACCGAATGTTATTAAAGAAAAATTCATTCCTGACGACGTAAAAATAAATAGATCTAGTATTTTAAAATTAAGTGGAATAAATAGCTATCCGGTGTACACATACGGAGAGATCACGTTAACTTTATTCGACATACCCGTAATCTTCCATATCGTCTCCGACGATTTTCCGATATCGCAATCCGGAATCTTAGGAAACGACTTTTTTAATCGCAATTTTACAAGGATAGATTACGCGCAAGAACATTTAGATCGGAGGAATTAAAACCTAACCATTCTTTTCGCTGGAAACCGTCGTGATAGCGCCCAAGATCGGAATCATTATTTTATGTTAGAATAGGGAACCCCGAAGTTAAGATCGGATATATACCAAGACTAAAATTAACACACGGGATTTATCTCGGGGACACGATAGTAGAAAATGTATCAGGAAAGGCTTATTTGAATGTTATAAGCACGCTAGACGACAAAATCGAAGTGCAAGTGCCGACAATGTACCTTAAACCTTTGAATGAACTACTAGACGCGCAAAAAACGGCCCCCCGCATAGGCCGAACGGACCCTTCCCATTCATACCCGAAGGAACGCATAGTGAACACATCGAGAACGTAAACCAACACAGTGAAAATGAGGACAAACGATATGAAAGACCGAACAAAGAAATAAATCGAAACGAAAGAGAGAAAGAAAATAAGGAAAATGAATTCCAAGAAATTAATGAAACTAGCAGTGAATCAACGAATTGCAAGGGAGAAATTTATCGAAACCTTCCTTCCAAAATTCCTGGTGGGGGAAGTAACCAAATCTCACCTGTAATTAATAATCCCGCAACCTTTAACGGGGAAAGTTTCCAGACTCCTCCAAAAACTCATGGAGAGGGAAGCACCTATGCCTCTTCAAATCCTTTTGAATCCGTCGATTGCGAGGAGGGAAGTTACCAAACCTTACTACGCAAGTCGATTTCTTTGAATGAAAATTTAAAAAGGAGAAGTATTATCTCCTTAGAAAAAATTAAATTTCCAAGGGTCGGGATATATCGTAAAGAAAAAAAAACAAAGGAAATGAGCAAGAATTACAATATGTCACTGCGGAAGAGCTTTTAGAGAGATTAAGAAAAACAAAGTCAGTAACCCCTAGATTCTCTCAAAATTTAGGAAAAATCAGAACAAAAGAAAACCATCCTCAAAAATAACAGAATCATTGCGAAGTAGGACCCAAGAAATTATTGACAAGTTTATAAGAAAGAGAAAATCAATTCAAAAGGCGGAAATAATAGAAGACCCCTCTGAGGCATTTGTTTCCGATAAAAATTGCCTCCTAATAACTAAAGAAGGCCAAAACTCTCTTGAGAAAACCGACAGATTGTCGTCTATTATAGATTTACTACGAGTTGACTATTTAAATGAACAGGAAAGGGAAGATGTAATAGAACTAATAAAAAACAGCCAGGATAGATTTCACATTCCTGGAAAGCAGTTAACTGCCACACATGTTCTGCAACATAGCATAAAAACCGTGGACGAGCAACCTATAAACACGCGACAATATAGGTTTCCTCAGCTCCATAAAGAAGAAATAACTAAACAAATCAACGAATTGCTAAATAGAGGAATAATTAAACCGTCTCAATCACCGTATAATACACCCATATGGATAGTATCTAAGAAGGAAGATTCTAAAGGAAAAAAAAACGCTGGAGAATAGTGTTAGATTTCAGGGCATTGAACGAAAAAACGATCGGCAATGCCTACTCGCTACTGAATATCGTCGATATTCTCGATCAACTAGAGGGAGCTCGATATTTCTCTGTACTAGACTTGGCGTCAGGTTTCCATCAGATAAGAATAGACCTTGCCGACAGTCATAAACCTGCTTTTACCCCGTTCGGGCACTACGAATTCGAAAGAATGCCCTTCGGACTCAAAAATGCTCCCGCTACCTTCCAACAAATAATGGACATAGTCCTGTCAGGACTGCAAGGGCAAGAACTGTTTGTTTACATGGACGACATTGTAATTTACGCATCCACATTAGAAGAACATAAAAGAAAATACAACGCCTTAATAAACCGATTACGGTCAAGCCAACCTTAAATTACAACCGGATAAATGCGAATTCTTAAAGACCGAAGTAAATTATTTAGGCCACATAATTAGTAAGGACGGAGTTAGACCAGATCCTAAGAAATTAGAAGCCGTTAGATTATTTCCAAAACCCAAGAATCCAAAAAATATTAAACAATTTCTCGGATTAGCCGGATATTATAGATTTATACCTAATTTTTCTAAATTAGCGAAGCCTTTAACCCACTTATTAAAGAATGATACTCGCTTTGAATGGACAGACACCCAAGACGAATCTTTTGAAATTTTAAAACAAAAATTGTGTGAAGAACCTGTGCTTCCAATACCCCGACTTTTTTAAATCTTTCATTTTAACCACCGACGCCTCTAGAATAACCGTAGGTGGAATATTATCGCAGGGCAAAATAAATAAAGATAGACCGATCGCCTACGCGTCGCGAATTTTAACAGACAATGAATTAAAATACGATACCTACGAGAAAGAGGCTTTAGCAATAGTTTACTGCGTAAAGCATTTTAGACCTTATTTATACGGACGAAAATTCACGCTAGTTACAGATCATAAACCCTTGATGTGGTTTAAAAATGCGCAAGATGCTAACATGCGAATTCTTTAATGGCGACTTAAGTTGGCTGAGTACGATTACGAAGTAGTCTACAAGGCCGGGAAAACTAACGTGAACGCCGATGCTTTATCGCGAAATCCCGTGAATGCTGAAGAGGCAAAATTTCAGCCGATTAAAGATAACAGATTATTAAATCCTAACAAACCGAGAGACACAGATCAAATTTCAAGATGGCTAGAGGAAGACGATGAAGGTGAACCAGAAGACGAGGAAGTCGAATTATATTCTGACATCGAAGATCATGCCGAAAAACTTATACCAGAAGGCTGCGAATTAAACGAGAACCCAGATTCTATTCCATTTACACAAGAAGAATTAAATGAACCGGACGGACAGATAATAGTCGAAGAGACGCAAATGCATTCGCCGCCTGCTGCCAACAGAGCACAAACGCGCAGTCAAACCGCAAAACAAGTAGAGCAGGACAACAAAAAACCCTGCAAAAGAAACGACCCACTAGACAAAGAAAAAACGAGAAGAGATACAGACGAAAGTAGAATCAGAGAAGGAATAGGAAGGAGCAACACAGAAAATGACGAGGAAGACAGTGGAGAGGAAGAAGAAGAAGATAGAAATTTAGAAGCAGATAATAACTCCGGACTCGCAAAAACTAAAAATAAATTTGCTATAAGAAATAGTAACATAATAAAATCTTGCGAATTATTATTCCTGCGCAAAGATAATGTCGCTTATTTTGTAGACACCAAAGGAAATCCGCTTGACAGCAGATCGCGAAAATTATTTGAACAAAACGAACTACCTAAGTTAGGAACACTTGCTTTGGGCATAGGCAATAAAATACAACAACCGGCACCATCTGGTGCTACCTGTTAGCGAAGGGCAACGAGAAGGGCCCACCGTAACCTTAACCCAAATATCTACAGCTATAAAAAACTACGAAAACTAACCGAAAAATTAAGTCTAGAAACAGTCAGTATCGCGAAAACAGAATATATTATAACGTTCCGTGGACAAATATCAAACCTCAATTACAACTAGCTTTCTTAAACGCACCGGTAAAATTAATAATCTGTAACGAAATTCTTAAATACCCGCCTAAAGACCTTCGACCTGTAATAATAAGAGAGGTTCATTGTTCACCTACAGGAGGCCATCGCGGAGTCAATAAAACGTATAATAGATTAAAACATAATTATTGCTGGGAAAATTTTAAATTAGACGTACAGCGATACATACAACAGTGTTTACAATGCTAGTTAAAGAAATTAGTGAGAGTAAAAACTAAACAACCCATGGTAATTACTGACACTCCCGGTTCATCGTTCGATAAAGTCGCTTTGGATATTGTAGGGCCTTTATCTGTGACCGAGAAAGGAAACGAATACATCTTAACTTTACAATATCAGTTAACCAAATTTTGCATGGGAATACTCTTGCCGAATCAGGCGTCAGAAACAATAGCCGAAGCTTTCGTCGACAGATTTATTTGCGTATTAGGGACACCAAAAGCCATATTAACCGATCAAGGCAAACATTTTATCAGCGATTTGATGAAAAAGGTGGCGAAAATATTTAGAATTCGAAAATTTCGTACGACCGCCTTTCATCCGCAGTCAAACGGTTCTTTAGATCTCACCACTCGTTAGGCGAATATTTGAAACAATACGCGAACGCACAAAAACAATGGGATAGATGGATAGGGCTCGCGATGTTTAATTACAATACGAACGTGCATGAAGCTACTAAGCATACGCCGTACAAATTGGTTTTCGGAAAGATAGCGCGAGTACTCTCCGGGGAACCGCTGGCTCCTGGTGAAAAACTGGCAAGCTACGACGATTATTTAATAAGCTTAGTTACTCAACTACATAATATACAAAAGAATGCACGAGAAAACGTAATATAAGCTAAGACTAAATCTAAGATATATTACGACCGGAAAAGTAACCCTCAAGTTTTCCGGCCGGGAGATCAGGTGTTTTTACTGAAAGGGCAAGTTTGGAGACCAATACACCGAACCGCATGAGGTAGAAGTATTGAATAGAAATAAGAATAAAAATAATAAGAATAATAATAAGAATAATAAAAATAAGAATTAAGAAGAATAGTCGGATTGTGCATCCTAATAGACTAAGAAAATCTCACATAATACCTGGATCGGTAACCTGATTTGAATTTCAGATGGAGAACCAGGTCAAAGGCATACTTACCATCGTGATTTTAAGAATATCACTGTACAATGTTCAAGCAATAATAGGCTACGATTGTGGATCTTCCTCTGCAAATTTCACGACGCTGTCGCTTATCAACATTGAAGAATGTGATATACCATTACCGAGCGTAAACACCACTAAGGTTTACGTTCAATTACTCCAGTTAGGTGACTTCGATTCCGTGAAAGTCTTGCAGTGTAAAGTCGAGATTGATCGGACAATTAAAAAGTGCGGTATATTCTCTCATACGATGGACGTTTTTAACGGGAAATATTCGTACATTCAGGAAGTGTCACGCTACGCTTGCCAACGGATGCATACCTATAGAACTTATGAAATGTCCGGAATACATATCACCGGATTAAAATCAAACTCTACGGCATCATGACCCGAAACTCTCGCCGGCAGCGCAACCAAACGACGGAGCATGTTCCGGGGGTTAGGATATTCAGATCCTTACGGAACATGGGCGGACGTAGTAGTTCTCGGAACTTTAAAAATTAGCTTGCAAGACTATACAGCCGACGTGCATAAACACGAATCGAGTGCACCTAATCCGGCGTGAGTTGCAAACTCAGCACGACTCACTGTACGGATATCGAAAGAGGAGACACCTATTGGGACCCTATACCCGCCGACCTATGTAAATTAACCTCATATCGGCATGTCATACGAGGGATACGCCAATAAAATCATCGACTCCGGAAATACAAGAGCTCAATTAGTATATTCGCTTACAACGCAGAATACTCTCTTCGCACTTGCAAGCAGGGGGAAATATGTCACCTGCGGATATACACTAACCAGAACCGAACATCCAAAATTAATCATTTTTGAAACCACGACAGGAACCAACGCCTTCAAAAAACGGACGCAAGTAGCCAACCTCGACATATTCGCGTACATAAATTCTAAATTTGTGTACGTAGAAAGACACATGTGAACGCAAATCAACGAATTATACAGAAGCATTCTATAGCAATGCAACCTCGAATATAAGATGCTTCAGAACGCACTAGCGATTACCACGCAATCGCCAGACATCTTCGCTTATCATTTAATGAAAGGACCTGGATACATGGCCTTATTAGCTGGAGAAGTAATACACATAGTGAAGTGCGTACCTGTCGAAGTTCGAATTGCTCGGACGAGTGCTACAACCACTTACCTATGCTGCGAGGAAAACAGAACACTTTATCTCACTCCACACAAACACACGTGCTGTTGCGAAAGGGAACGCAGGTTAACTGCAACTCTTTCGCTCCATCAATGTATCTGTTAGGAGACGCATGGTACAAACTTGTACCTAAACCAGTCAAATCGCTGCCACCAACCGGAATAAAACCCATGACAAGGCCAACCTGGAAATACATCAGCCCAGGGTCACTCGCAACAAGTGGAATTTACACCGAAAGCGACCTGGAAGACCTAAGAGATTACATAATGTTTCCTGCTGAGCGACTTGCTCAGCAGGAAACATTATGTACTAAACACTGTCGCCAGGAGAATGATGGGCAAATCAGCAACCATGAATGGAGGATCCTTCACCAACCTTATCTATGAAACCTACATAGAAAAAATAGCTGTATCCACATGGACTAAAATATGGAACAAATTTCTACTGTTTGGAAATTTAAGTGCCGAAGTAATCGGAATCTACTTGATTGTCAGACTTATAAAACTACTTACAGATACAGTCATTCACGGATATATATTACACTGTGTACGGCTAGTCTGTATATTTAATCGGAGCAGTGTGGGATTCACTCACACAATTACTATTACACCTTGGAATGAAGAAAACCTCTCAAAATAAGGAAACCGATGACCCAAACAACGAACAAACCGCCTTAACAGCAGTAAACCATCAGGATCGCGACTTTCAAGACAAAGCGCCACAGCCTCATAAAAAAAATGGAAGTTCCAACCATCAACACCCGCCACCTTGCACGCACGCTCCTCGCCGTAACAATACACCATGTCGCATCGCCAACATATTTTTGGGTGCACCTCGAGAACGGAAAAGTGGAATACGAGGAAATGATAGAAGAGTTGCGAATGCAACGGCGGGATAATTTCCTCATCTGTTGGTCGGATCAAGTGCGGGTCGACGAAACATACGCTGTCAAGCTCGACGACGAGACCTGGCAACGGGGAATAATCACGAACATTCTAAGAAACGGGTCATTCATAGTCGCGTTACGAGACTGGGAAACGCAAACGTTCTGCAAGGTTCCTTCCTGTTCACGCTCGAGGACCGATTCCGACATGTGCCATGGCAAGCAATCCCATGTGCGTTAGCTTTCACCGCGCCGAGCAATCAAGCTCCTCTGTGGCCGAAGAAGGCTAATATGTTAATGAGATTAGCGTGCGAAGGAAAACAGGAGTGGATGAGCATCAAAGACACCGCCCACGAAGAAGCAGCTTTCGTCGACCTTGATGTCAAGATGCAGGACAAAGAAGAGGTCATGCACATAAGAACTCTCCTTAAAGATTTCGGGTACATTAGGAACATACCCGATGTGAGAAGCGGCACGCAACCCTCTGTTTAAAAAAAAAAGAGAGACGCCTCCCCTCTCCCCAAAGAGGGAGAAAAACCTTTTCCTCCTACAAAGCGACACGTAGTATAGCAACCTCGAGTAATATTAGTAATTTCAAATAATCATTTACTAGTAATTTCAAATAAGCTCTAAAATAAGTATTACCATAGAATAATCATTAGACTAAATATTACACTATCACTAAGTTAAGTTAGGTTTTACTTCTGCATACTAGAATTTGTCGATACGCAACAACTTTTGCTTTATTATATTTACCCTATATATATATTTTTGTACACTTAGCTCTTACTTTTATCAATTAAGCTAGATCTCATTTGTTATTAATTAGATTTTTATTTGCTTTTACTAGTATTAAAACTTAGAAATATTCGCACACGCACCACGCGCTTTGTACGCACGTATTTAACTGTAATTCTAAGCTGCTAATAATAATAATAAAAAAAAAAAAAAAAAAAAAAAAAAAAAGAATAAGCCTCAGTGTATTAGAAACTAACCAGATCAAATTCTAGGAATTAAGCCTATAAACACGATTTTGTGAATTACTTGACCGTCGATTACAGCATTCAAATGACGAAAGTACAGCGCTTCCAATTGTCAACTACCGGCAGAGAAATGCCAGAGATCTGGTACTTGAGGAGTAATTACCGCAGGAAGCTTCGGTGTGTCACTCCCGCAACGGGACCAATCTTTCAGCGCCATATCAACAATTAGAAGATTTGCCAAAAGTGTTATCTCAGTTCTATAAAAGAGGAACGGAAGGAATATGTACATAATCCTGCCGCCTCACAATTTGGTACACAAGGATTCCGTTTATTGCAAACGAAAATGCACTACCTGCGGATTGACAATAGTCAAAATCCGCTCAGCCAGCCAGTGTTAAGGATGTATGACATGATATATAACAGCCAAAAGACCTACTCAACCTAGGATGGGGAATGGCTCCACCGAAGGCCAAAAAACAAAATCAGCTTGCGCCAACGCCCATAATGCTGAATCAACGATCAAGATAACGGCTCTCTCAACTAATTCACCTATTTCGGTCAATTAGCACGACCATTAGTGTTTCTAATACACGGCAACTTAGCTTAAGTCATAATACTAATCACCTTCCCAAGTGGAAGGTGATTAAATTTATGATTTCGCTTCGAAGCGAAAACATAAATATAATAATACACGTTAAGGCATGCTCTAGAATAAAACACCACATATACACATACCTCATACATATATATATTTATATACACACGTTTAGAACAAGAACGAAGAAGGAAGAGACAACTAGATAAAAGGTCGTTTATTCTTCCTCCTTCTTCTAAAGAAAAGGAGAGACACGACCGCCTGCCAAGAACGACTCAAGGCGTTGCAAAAAAAAAGACACCTTTTTTGTTCATTGCAAATGTTGTGCACACCCAACATTTGTCTGGCGTGGGGGATGTTACGTCCTGGAGACTTCACGGTCCCTTTTTCTCGCAACGCGACGCGCCAACGTATAATAAAATCCTTTTTTTTCTCTTCACGAGTAAAATAAATCATAAATAACTTAAACAGAGTTCGAGACTTAGATCTCGAGACGATAAGAGAGCCAATAGAAATCGTGTCGGGGCCCGGAAGATACTAAATCGCGCTTAGTAATAATCAAAACAATTCTCTTTCAAAACAACCGCGAGTGAACAAACTCGTTCCTTAAACAACTTTCCAAACAGACCCGGCTATCTGCGGGCCAAGAAAATAAAGGTAATAAAAATTAGGGCAGCCGACACAAATAGAGCCCGACCGTATTCATGGGCCAGGACGTAACAGACATATACTCGTAAATACCGTGTCGGTAAACAATCTGCAATTTACGAACCTCTATAGTTTTGACGATACATGTTCCACTTTATACCAGATAATTTTCGATACCAGCGCGGTACAAACGTCAAACGCACCGTAGTATTATAGTATATTGCTCACTGTAACTTGTTATCCGAGTATGTGACATATACTCATATGTACCGTGTCATATGTACCGTGTCATTAAACTTGTTATCCGATTATGTGACATATACTCGTATGTACCGTGTCATTAAACAGTCTGCGATTTACGAACTTCTATAGCTTTGACGATACATTTTCCACTTTATAACAGATAATTTTCGATACCAGCGTGGTACAAACGTCAATCGCACCGTAGTATTATGATATATTGCTGACTGTAACTTGTTATCCGGTTATAGGACATATACTCGTAAGTACCGTATCGGTAAACAGTCTGCGATTTAAGAACCTCTATAGCTTTGACGATACATTTTCCACTTTATACTAGATACTTTTCGATACCAGCGCGGTAAAACTGTCAAACATACCGTAGTAGTAAAGTCTATTGCTGACTGTAACTTGTTATTCGGTTATAGGACATATACTCTATATGTATGTACCGTGTCCTTAAACAATCTGCGATTTACGAACCTTTATAGCTTTAACGATATATTTTCCATTTTATAACAGATACAGTCTGTAAAGTAAGAGCGTGTACAGGTTAATGTGTAGAAAAATTTATTTTTAATGATTTTTAAGTACATGGATTTGTTG
>QVNW01003475.1:0-27482 GCA_014825475.1 Pseudomyrmex flavicornis
TTTTTTTTTTTTTTTTTTTTTTTTTTTTCACCGCCGTTGTTATCGACCGCGGTGTTCTGACCAACAATTAATGAGACAGTGCGCCGAGTGCATTTATTCCGAAGGACAGGAGATCTCTTCAAGTTTTTTCCCGAGGAGATCTCGAACGTAGCCTTTTCTTCTTGTTTTTTTTTCTTTTTTGTTATTTTTTTTCTTTTTTTTTTTTGAACGAAGCTCTAGAGATAACAAGGAAGTAGGACAAGGGAAAAGAACGACGAGGACTTTAAAACATTCGCGTGTACTTTTAACGGCCTTTCTCCGTTGAGAGATGCTGACATAACTCCTTTGTTTCTTTCCTTCGGCCCTCTTGTCGCCCTTTAGCCACCGCAGGCGGAGGAAAAGCGACAGCCAGCGAAGCCAGAGTCTCTTTGAGTGGCAGCTACGGGGGTGCGGGGAGGAGGGAAAAGGTGGCGAATGCAGCAGTTATGGGAGTCAAACGCCGAATACTTCCGTCGATATTTAAATTCCGCGTCAGGACGCGGGGCGACGACGCAGACGGGTCACGGACGTCGTTGTTTCTCTGACTTTGATCCTTTCCGGTAATTACATTCTTTCGGTTTGAAGGACGAGTCTCGGGACGCCTCGTCTCTTCGCTTCTTTTCCAAAAATCTCTTCTCTCTGTGGCGCGCGTGCGATTGTAAAACCGCCACCTTCGTGCACCGCGGCGGAGACACGTATTCGCATACCACCAAGAAGAGATCCTGCCACGTAATCCTTTTCTTATATAGGAGTATTGGTCTTTGCGCCAACCTTCGCGCCACTTCGAATTTCTGGTCGCGCTTCTCGAGTATTGAGATTGAGACACTGTTGTTTCGATGTAACGACGTATTTTTTTTTTTTTTTTTTTTTTTTTTTTTTTTGGCAGGAAGGGAAGACCGAGAATGTTGTTTTAACCCTAATCCCGAACTGTTTTTTTTTTGGCACCTTGAATCCGATGCATTTTATGTGATTTTAAAATTTAAAACAAAATTCTAGCGTTTTCCGGTATGTTGTTTATTTAACGAAAACAGTTTTGCACGATGTGTTTTCACGATGTGATTTTTGAAATAAAGTTTCGACAAAAGCTTTGCTGGACAAAAAAGAATCGAAGGTTCAGAATTAGGATTAATTTTCCGTTACAATTGACCTCCAGCTCGTACGGAACGAAACAAGATCGCACGTGAAGGTACTCGTTGATCAGGTTAATTAATGATAAACAGCCACCGCTACCCGCCGCTAAAGGTCGTCATTTACTTCTTCGTTGCGTTACGATGCCTTCGTAATCGCGCGCAAATTGTTGCGAAAGCGCGCGCATGCCTCTCGCTCGATGCGTGCGACCATTTGCGACTGTAATTTAGATTACCGCCAAAATTGACACGTAGATGTATGTAATCCGTACTGTAAGCGCCACTTAATAATGCGAAGTCGTTAAAAAGAGCATCGCGTGACGTCGGCTGTTGTTGGCTGTTGCGGACTACTCCGCGGGCTCCGCGCTTTTGTTGTTGCGCGCCTTGGAAATCGATAAAATTTTCGCCGGCGCGGTATCGATTCTCGCGGAAGAACGGTGTGACGATCGTTTTTTTTTTTCTTTTTTTTTCCGCGGGAATAAATCATGCGAGCGAATACCGTCGCCGGCGTTTCGCGCGCGCGGCCGACGTATCGGGCTCGAAACGGTTGTTTCGATATGTATATCTGCGTCGCACGCAGTGAGGAAGAGAAAAGGATCCACCAGCTCGGGGGTCTTCCCTCGGGGAATTATCGATTTGCGAGTTTTCCACCTGGGCAAACGAGAAGTTTAAAAGGACTAAGAAACTTCCTTAACCGTCGTCCTTTGTCCGTCAGACGCGGGCAATATGATATTGTTAAGAGTTGATTTAAACTTTTGCAAGTCAGATTACAAGCTAGTAACGCCGAGGGATACCCACCCCTTATCGCAATTATCTATTTGCGGAAATATTTAAATTAATTACGAGAAGAGGTAGTTTTTTTCCGTTTGTCATCGCACAGAGTGAGGTCTGGATCGCGGTGAGGAGGATGAAAAGAAAAAACTCGTACTCTCTCTCTCAGATGTGTTTTGGTTTAGCAACTCTGATAAAAAAAAATGTGCGGTGTCTTATTCCCGGCAGAGCGAGAGAGAGAGAGAGAAGAAACAAATTGAGAAAACGCTTGAGAAAAAAACGTTAACCAATCTAAACTCCCCATTTAAGCGCAAAATACAATAACTATCCCCCAGATACGCTGCGCTAAATGATCCGCAACTAGTGCCCGATAGTAACCTCGCTCCGGTGTATATTATATTGTGTAACGATTATCGTCTGTAAAGAGATAGCAATTACACGCATAATCGACGGTAACATCAAAGAGCGATACGTTTTTATTATAATTTCGCGCGCGTTTTACTCTTTATACCCATTTTACATTGAAAATTGCTTTACCATCGCTCCCCCATACGTTACTTCTAAATGGCAGTAAATGGTCTCATTTATATATGAGACAATTTAATTATGCGAAACTGCGGCGCACACGTTTTAATATCGTTTTATCAAAAGCGGCCGGGGGAGAACTGAATTTGCGCCGTATATAAATGGCGCGGAGTGTGTTTGCAGCCTTTTCAAAATTACATTGTTAATGAATTTTGGAATTGGCATTGTCAGAGCGTCACACGTTTCGGAGAAGGGAAAGATCTCTCTCTCTCTGCAATGTGACACGGAACGCAGAATGTGACACAACACGAGGCTGATAAAAATCTCACGTAAAAAAAAAAGCCGCGGCGATTTTGTTGCAAGCAAATTTTTAGTAGTAAATAAAAAAAATTTCGAAGGACTTTAGAGAATTCGCTGCTTTTCCTCGCGCGCGCGCGCGCGTGCGCGCTCCACACACGTATCACCCACTCCAATCTGGATTATAGTGAAAGTTTGATGAAAAATGGTAAAGCGTAAAAGATTGAGACGGAAAGGAGAACATGAAAATAAGAGAAGGGAAGAGAAATGAGTGAGAAGTAACTCGCTCTCCACGGCTTCTCGCGGATTGCAAGAGAGCGAGATTGACGTGAATATCCGCTCTCTGCTCAATAAAACACACGAAACAAAAAGCCATCGTAAAACATCGGTTTAAACTTTCATGCGAGTCTGCCCAGATGCTTCCGTCGCTTGCCCGACCCGGGGTGCTATCCTCCTCTCAACAGTCCCGACCCTTTACCCTCCTCTCTCGTCCCGCGATTCCGTAGATTTCACTATGGAAATTTTTTTTCTGTGAAAAAAAATGATCGGAGAGTCTAACATAGGGATTTTTCTCTCTGCGCGGTCTCTGACGCGCTCTCTTACGTTTCGCGACGTTGTTTGGACCAGAGTGGTCGTTGCATGCAAATGCAATCAGCCAGCCCTACAAAGGAACGTGTAATTGCATTATCGCGAAAAATCACAGTTGCCGGGAATAATGTTTGCGTAACACACATTATTTTAAAAATTCGTTGTTCGTCGATGAAACGTCGAGAAAGAGAAGAGATAAATTTTTTGTTGCGAACATATGAAAATTGTTAATGAAAATATACATTACACCGTATTATGTTGAGAGTGGCGTCTATCATGTTTTTGTAAATTTTTTTTTCGTTTGCGTTTTTTTTTTATTGAATGAAAATACGATGAAACACGTTCTCGATAAGAATCTACAATGCGAATTTATTCGCTGAAAGCAGAAGTGTTTTGTAAAATGATATATACGGCACTTTATTAATGGAGTTATCATCTCTTTGCTAACTGTCGATAAATCACAGTATTCTTTTAGAAGCGCGGATACGCGCGCGCGCGCGCGCGGAATGACTGTTTCGCATTGATCCAATTTGTTCGGTTATAATTTATATATCCGCTCCCGTAGTCACGCTGAGTAATGTTGGAAAAGATACGGGGGACGTTTATTCCATTACGTTTATGGCCTACTTTTCCTACACGGTTTTCCGGCACGGGATATTTTTCAGTACGCGAAAGAAAAAACTTCATTGCGCGCGCGTGTATGTGTGTATGTGTGGAGATCGGATTTTACGAGCGGTCGGGATTTTGACGTTAAATCGTATTAGCGAGAACTACTGTCTCTCGCGCTGCACGTCTCGCAGCATCTACTAGGAAGTGGATCAGGGTACGCGTCTCCAAGGATACGTCATCATATCTGTGAAGAAAAAAAGAAAAAATGCCGGGGAACTCTTCTAGTTCGGAGGCCCTTCTTTTGTATCCGAAACAAAAGAAATCCTATCTCTAATCTCACGAGATGTTTCTTAACTAAGACGAGACGCTGAATGAGAAGAAGATAACGTCCGAGGGGGGGGGAGAGAAGCTTCCTTTTTTGGATATGGAAGCTCCTTGAAGGAAGGAGCCGGAAAACCTTTTGTCTGCAAAATTAAATGATAAAAACATGTCGTACTCTCCCGCGTCACTTGGGCGGGCGGCTCTGTCTTTGCCTCGCTTTATTCGCGCCACACCGCGCGCAGAGTAGCTTCAGTACTTGATCCCTCCGTCCTATTTTAATAAGAGATTACGCGGAAGCGCAACCAAGCTCTTTTCTCTTCTCCTTTCTCTCGAAACTAGTCACCCGCGCGCGCGATATCCGTCTTAATAAAGACGCCGCCGTTTGTGTCGTACGACGAAATATATACGTAATTAGTTATTTCTGTATTGTGTGCGCGAAAACGCTGTCGTCGCTGCGACGAGGGGAAAAAAAAAAAAAAAACACGAGGAAATCTCAAGAGTCGGAAAAACGATTGACTCAAGAAAAACATGTTTATGTGATATTTGAGAAATGAGATTGAAAAAGAAGACACCGAGTTTTTTTTAACAAACTAAAATAAAGATACGCGAAAGTATGCACCGACCCATAAAGGAAGCTCGACGTAAGATATTCAGACGTAATAATTAATTAACTTTTTTTTCTTAATAAGAGGATCCTCCAAAGCTCAAGGGTTGAATTAAGATCATTGTTTGGTCTTTTGTTAATAAAAATGAATTATTACGCCTCGAATGTCTTGCGTGTCAGGCTCTTTTACGTACTTTTGTGTGTCTTTTATTTACAATATGTATTCGTAAAAACGAAAATATATATTCGCTGTATTTATACGAAGAATAGCAAGTGCCAGAGAATAGATGACGAATATGGGAAGGAGGAGGAGGAGAGAAAGAGAGAGAGAGAGAATTATACGTATTAAACATTTGATTTTTCTCGTCTTTTTCCATTTTCATCGTATCTGCCGTGTGTGACATTTTAAATCCTGTTTTATGATTCTTCAATCATTAGGTATTACGAGCTGTATTATAAACCGGATTGCGCGAGCTGCCACTTCGTTAGACGGCTAAAAGCGGCAACAGCCATTAATTTAAAAGACTTACGTGCGTAATAGAGAAAAACGCTGGAGGCGATCAGTTACGTGTTTTTTTTTTTTTTTTTCGCTCATTGTGCACGTATCCCGATAAGCTTCTCCGCGACTTTCCGCGCTCTCGTCCTTGAGCGTTCCCGATATATCGGAAGTCGCGGTCCTTTGAGGTCGGCACGAACATCAACCGAGAGACGACGACGACGACGAATTCGAGAGCGAAAATAAAAAGATCGCGGATTCCGTCGCGAAGGCATACGATTGAAACGGGAAGAACCACCGACGCCATTACCTCAGCGTCTGACCCCGCGCCTGCGGCTTCTACTGAAAACACGGCTGACTCTATTGTCCGTTTCTCTACTCGTCTCGGGCGCGCGGCGCGTTTCTTTTCGCTTTGAAATCCCTTTCGATTTTCCCGCAGTGACACACGACAGTGACGTGTGTGCCCTCTGTTTTTACTATACGGCGCGTGCACACGAGATATAAAATTCAGCTAACACACACACACACACACACACACGGGGGAATTAAAGTGCGCGCAAGTGCGAGATGTATGGAGACGATATTCGTATTGACTTCTTTGACACACAAGCGGCGGAATTGTGATAAAAAAACAAAAAAAAAAACAAACGAACGTATAAAACGTGTCACGCGCGTTAGGCGATTAAATTCAGTCGCGCATTTTTCGTACGCAATTTTTAATCTCCAGTAATGATACTCTTCTTTTTTTTTTTTTTTACACGCAACGTCGTCAATTCTTGACATTTACGCGGAAAACATTTCGTACAAAAGCATCGCGGCGTGTGACGCGCAATAGACTTGCTCGTAACGATAAAAAAAAAAAAAAAAGTAGCTACTCGAATTGTATCGCGAGGAAGAAAAAGTGTAAAACAAAAAAAAATTTAATACACGGTTCAATCGCGGGTTCGGAAAATGTCCTCATCTTGGTGCGGAGATGCGGCCATTAATAAAAATCGCTCTCTTAAAAAAAAGAAGAAACATAAATAACTGCCATGAAATTGGATGCTTCGTATTGCAGGCCACAAACCGCGGAAAATTTAGCCGTAAAAAGGAAGCAAAAGAGAGATCCCTCCCCTCCCCCGCGCGCGCGCTGGAAAGAACAGCCATTTCCTGAAAACATTTCGTCTGTGAAGTTAGATTCAACTCGATGAAACGTTTGTTCTTAACGCCATTGACCGTATCTTTGTTTTCCAACGGACCGGAATAAGTTATATGATCGCTCGGGCGTGATAAATCGGCTTAAGTCATTTTCCCGGGGAAAACTTAAATTGTAAGCAACGTGCGAGCGCGAGAGAACACGACCACGTTTCGCAAATGGCAACGAGGTGCGCGGTAAAGTGTCGTTTATTCGCCTCCCGGAAACGTTACGTTGCGGATGTGCAATAAGTCACACAAATTACGGGGGACCCCCCCGTTACGGGCGAGAGAATGATTTCTCGCCTTGCTTCTTGATTTATCGCGGCGTTATTCGCCGCGTCTAATCCGGATCTAAAAGCAGTTTACTCAAAAATTTCGAATATCGGAAACCGAGCGTATGCCTGTGACGCGCGCGGCGGTGTGTGTGTGTGTGTTACGTGTGTGTATCACGCTAGAGCGGGCAACGCCTATTCCGATATAATTTTATGCTATTTTATGGGAAACCCAGGCGCATAAATTTCGCACGTGGAGAACAGGGGCAGAATTATGAGCACCGTGTGCATTATTACACCCAATGTACTCTAGCCTTCATTATTATGTGATGGTTTAATGCAAAAAATAGTACACACTTTGTCACTCATCTTTTGCGATGTTTTTCTGTCTGTTTCTTCGCGCTTGATGTTTATCTCGATCTTCGAGATCACGCGAAAAACAGGAAAAGGGAGGGGGAAAATATTAAGAAACGAGATATGACCAGATTCATGCAAGTTATATTTCATTAATTAATTAATTAAAAAGTCTATCCGCTGAACGTGCAAAGAGGCTCGTTGTGTTTTAGAAAAAAAAAAAAAAAAAAAAAAAATTTTTTCCAATGTAAAATTATGTCTACGTTGAAATTATATATTTTGAAAGAACATTTGGTAATTTTTTATCAATATAATTAATTTTGAGACGAAGAACTTTCTTTTATTGACGAAGAATGTCACTTTTCTTGTCGGTTTACCGTGCAGAAACACAGGAGCAATGAATTATAATTGATGCATTGCTTCTTTTATAAAAAATACATATGTAAAAGTGCGACTTTGATATTTCGAGAAATGTGGCACGAACGAACAACATATGTAACTGCAAATGTGTACAAGAAATAGAATTAACAAATTTGCAATTTGTGGCGTATCGAGTTCAGCGAGTAAACTCAGAAGAGTAACCTGCAAATTTTCTCTCTCTCTCTCTCTCTCTCTCTCTCTCTCTCGGCTTTCACGTATTTACGTAAATAAGTGAGTAGTAAAATCAAGAACAATATCGACGGGGTTGAAACTGCGAGCGAGAGAAACAAGAAATGGAAGAGAAAACGAAAGCGGGGAAGGGGGAAAAGACGGTGAATGCGAAGATTGCGCCACGCATTGCGATCGCGCGCGATGCGAAATTTCGAACGCGCGGTTTGTACGAGTGCTTCGCAGCTTGCAGCGTGACCGCGCGAAAGCGCGTTTTTCTGAGCGTTTACCGATTGGACCACCTTGGAGGCTGCGCGGCCGGGTCAGTTTGATATTGGCCGGCGCGGCAGAAGACAAGCAAACCTCTGTGCTTTGCTATTGGCGAGGGGCGGAGCCTGCCGAAGCTTTCACGAAAGCTTTGGACGCTCGCCCTCTCGCTCGTTCTCGTTCATTCCGTGTTTTCCGTCTCGCCCCATTGCGTCGCGCGACTCTCTCGCTCCCTCTCGCCCTCTTTTCCACTCGCTGTCTCATAACACGCGTCAAACATTCACTCTCTCTCTCTCTCTCTCTCCTTCTCTCTCTCTATCTCTCTCCCTTTCTTTGTTCCTCTCCTTCTTTTTCGCTCTAGCATGCAAAGCTCTCCCTCCGTCCCACATTTCTTCTGTCTCTCTCCCTCCTTCTATCACGGCATTCCGCTATACGACAACTCCCTGCGGTCGCACACAATCAAGAATTCCCACCGAGAGAGAGAGGAAGGTCACTGTACAATTTAGGTCACAATAGCCGTAAGTTTTTTCTTTCGAAGATTTTACACGCTCGCGCGAACCTGCGGCCGACCGTTGTTTTACTCTGCCCCGCGCTGCGGTGCCGCGATACATCGAGCAGCCGCCGACCAATCGTTCGTTTCTAAACGCGCGTGGGGTTGCGATCCGTGCGAGGCGCGACGAACGAACGAAGCTTGGCCGCGATACGCGTCAGGGAGGGGTCAATTGTTTTCGTGCTTTTTTTAAGCTGTTATCTCTGTTTCTATCCTCTCTTACTATCAGTTTCTCTCTCTCTTTCTCTCTCTCGCTCGCTCGTCATGTATGTACGAGTTTCATCGGTTATCCGACTGGCCACCGCAATAATGGGTCGCGCATTTTGATACCGCTAACAAATGAAATTAAAGCCAATGCGTGTCCTGACAAAAAAAAAATTTGTTTAATAAACGAGTTCGAAACAAAACCGGGTTAATCAAACCCCCATCGAAGCTACATGCGTACATTGTCTCAAACATATCGCAGAGTATTCGATTGTCAGTAGTAAAACATTAGTTTTGATCAGACGCGAATTCTGTTCGATATGGAGTCTTCACAAGACGCATTTTTACGCTTAGGTGCGTAGCTCAAACACGGACGTTCTGTCTTTGATAAATAAATGTAATTATTTATCACTTTTAAAAACAAATTTGTAACGAGTTTAAAACAACCGAGAGATCTGAAAAAAAAAATCTTTGATTTCGTCGCGCTTGTTTAAACAAAAATATTGGTTTGATTTTTGCAAAAAAAAAAAAAAAAAAACACTTAGCGATACTCTTCGCTTTAAATATAACGCACTTCTCTAATGCGAGGTGCAAATTTTCTACTACGTCAAAACGTGATTAAGTACGTGAAATTAAGATAATTGGCGCCCGGGGTAATTTTAGCAAAAGCGCCCGCGATCGTTAATTGAATCCAAATTGTGCAGCGCGAACTTTAAAATTCTGTTTGCCGAAGAGCTTTTTGCAAATGAGCAAATGAATATCGTATGGTCGTCATGCTCTTCCGGACGTATCTCTTTGGTTCACGTGATAATTCGGTGTAATGATAACACCTAGGAAATATAAAATTTTTAGTTCGCGCCGGCGGACGCCGCGAACGAAGAACCGTACAAAGAGTCACTCTCGTTGATGGGTATTCGCGAATCAACACATCGAAAATGTGTGAACGTCGTCTAACGGAAGAGAAGAACTCGAAATTTTTAATGCGCGCAATTAATAAGTTTGTAATTTTTACGTGTCTCAAAAAAAAACAAATGCGTGTAAGCTTACAATTTAATTACCGTAAAACGAATTACAAAATTTCGGATTCTTTCTCTCTCCCGAAGACGGTTGCCCCGTTAACTCAGGAATAACGAAGAGAAAGGCGGGATAGTCGATATTTTCATATAAAAAAAAAAAAAAAAAAATCGCTCTATATTGCGCAACACGAGAAAATACAAGTATAGAGAGCGCGCGAATGAGAGTTTACAGTACATCTCTTATTATATTTGTATAAACTATACTTTACGACACACACGCACGCATGCAAGAGAGAGAGAGAGAGAGAGAGAGAAAAATAGTTACTTGCGTAATAGAAAAAAATGCAGCGCGCAGTATTAACTTATTAAACTTGAAGTAACTTGGAAGATTTCTCGCCGGCACAAATCCCCCTTCTCCCAGACCTTAAAGGCTTTTGTTGTTAATTCCAAAACAACATGACCGAGCTGAAAATCGCGTAGGTACTGCCAGTTTACCAATGCCAGTTTACGCAACGCCGGCTGCGTTATATCCAGTTTGCGCGTGGATTTCGCTTATAGGCGAAAGTTTCTCGTACAGCACAGCCACGGCTACGCGCTAGCTGCGATTATACTTCGTGCATGGTTTCCGGGTATCGATGTAGCTGGGCGAAGTTAGACGCAGGAGGAAAGCGAGTGCGTGAAGAGAGAGAGAGAGAGAGAGAGAGAGAGAGAGCGAATATGCAATGTGACGGCTATGTGGCGCGGCGATAGGAGAAGAGAAATCCGCGGATTCCGCGCGGATAAGCTCGAAAACGCGCGCGCCGCAAAGAGGAACCGACTCCTCTTCTGCTCGGGATTTTTAATAAATATATTAGCAGCTCCTCCTTCTCTCTCGCGCGCGCGCGAGCTAAGTCTTCTTCTCCACGTTTCTCTCCCGGGGGCGAGATTGCAACCCTGCGACGCCGCAAAGTATGCTTAAGATAATCAAGCTTGTCAATAATGTAAATACGACGGGCAGGTGGACCCGCGCCGGGGTGTGTAATCTCGCCGGCGCTTTCGGCGCTTTATCTCTCATCCCCCATCCTCCCGTCCTCCCTCTTCAGCGTCCGTCGACGCCCCCGATTCTCGTCCGGTATCCTCGCCGGACTGCCGCGCTTCTCTTTTGTTCGTTAACTCGAGTCACTTAATTTTGATTCACCGACGAATCGTGCCGTTGTCGCTTCGTTGGCCGCATGTTTTATTCACGGGCGCGGCGAACTTTTCGTCGTATCACCTAAATTCCGTTCCGCGAAAGAGCAAGAAGAAGAACGAGGGAAGGAAACAGCAGCGGCGTATAACGACGGAGGGAGAGGGCAGAGAGGGGGGGAGGAGGAAGGCGAGCTCATTAATCCACAATGAGAGAGGGTAATGGTTGACGACGCGCTTCGCTCGAACGGAGTTAATAAGGCGGGCGGCTCGGGTCGGTCGAGAGATCGATCGATTTTAACTGAATTCCGAGTGCGTGGCGCGGTTGTCGAGAAGCCGCGCAACGGAAGAGAGCCACATTTCCTTTGGGTTCATTAAATACACTCAAAAGAAATGTGGAAAGTCAGTCGCCGCCAAGAGCGCGGGGATACCGACTCGCGGATACGAGGGAGGTCTCGGGGAGGTTAGTTTGAAAGTCAGTTAGCCGAGGCTCATCGGGAGCTCATTAACATCGGGACGATAGTTGGATTACTTGCGTCGCATTAATTCGAACAAGTGGGGAGGGGGAGGGGGATCGGTTATGAGAAGCGCGCCCGGTTACCGAGATAATTAAGTTTACGCAGCGAGAAACGCGCACACCTGACTAAATTGTAAGGCAAAATGATTTAATATGTTTGCCCGACGCCGGGTCCAAAGATATGAGCAATCGGTCTTGTTTACGCTATTTCGTTGAGTCAACATGCGCGCGTTGTGTGAGAATCTCTCCGAAATCAAGATTCGCGAATACGCAAATGCAATTATTTTGGTTTGACCAACATTGCGACGTCGCATTTGGTTATTTAACGTAACGGATTTGCGCGGCGTAATGCATTTAAATATATGCGGATATATCGATCGACACGCAAATTATTAAATTACATTATACCTCGTGTGTGTGTGTGTGTGTGTGTGTGTGTGTGTGTGTGTGTGTGTGTGTGTGCGTGTTGCACGGCGTGGGATTTTAAGCTTTATATAACAAATTTTCGCAATATTGACGTTAACTCGGAAAGATATTCGCAAATTTATCTTCGGGAGATTCAATTTTTATCTCTCGCCGAAAGTCTCTTTTACTCGTCGAAACGTTCGGTTCAAATGTCATCAACGATCGAAGAAACTTTCGGGCTGATTCTGATTTCATCAAATCAATGAAATATTAATTGTGAAGAGCCAGACACCGCCGCTGCGCTCAACTACTACGCCCTTTGTTTTAACAATAAAACGAACCTGGTTCGATAATACAAAATAGATCATTAACTTCAATGCGCGATCATTGCTTTTCGCGGAGCCTACATTTTATTAAAATTTATGTAATTTATCAGCGTGACATCTCTTATGTAATTCATTTTTTTTTTTTCGAGATTTTTATTAGTTTTAATTTTCTTGTACAAGTTGGCACAAAGATATAATTGCGGTTTTTAATCAAGTTTAAAATAACAAAAATTTACTCGCAATTTACTTCTCCATTAACCTAATATTTACAATTTCTGCATTTGGACTTGGCTTATTAAGAGTTAACAAATTACGAAGCTCGCGAAATGTTCAACTAAGATTAGAGTCGATACGAGCCAATTTGCCGGATGTGTGTGCGCAAATATATATATATATATATTTTTTTTTTTAAACGTGTAAATTAATACACACACGGAGATTTGAAAATTCATACATGATGCTTGGTTTCTCATCTCACACACACACACACACACACATACATACGTGTGAAATATCCAATTTGCTACGAAATTAAAAAACCTCATTTGAAAAACAATGAAAAGCTAGAACACAAGACTGACCGGATCTCAGATCTCAATAAACAAATAAAACGTTGTTGGTCGCTGTCGAAGTTTGAGAGAAGACAACATTTTGGCGCACGAAAACCAGCGTCCGGGATCTTTTGAATTTAATTTTATCTTCAAAAGCAACTCCGTTGAAATTCGTCTCTCTCTCTTTCTCTCTCTCTCTCTCTCTCTCTCTCTCTCTCTCGTGTATGCCGATTACAAGTCTCGAGTCATTAAGCGAGACGCGAGTAAGAGCGCGAGTCGCATATGATGCCGTTAGGTAATTGAAAACTCACGCGGACTTCTGCCGGCGGAATAATTTCCTCGGGGAAAGTTCGAAAATGTCTCACACAGGGGGGAAGGTGGGAGGGGGGGAGGCGCGTGCAAGTACATAATAAAATGTATAACACGACGCTCCGAAAGATCCGAACAGGATAGCGTCGTCGTCGTCGTCGTCGTCGTCGCGTCGGGGGGTTCGAACTTTCAGCGCGAGTTGGCACTCGTCTTTCAAGAGCGATTGTAGTTGAGCCGAGTTACATTAACGGAACCCGGTGGACGTATACGATTTCGTACGTCCTTAAGTAGGAAGATGTTATGCGCCCGAGCCAGAAACTCGCCTAACAATCTACCTATTTCAGCGTTGATACTCGACATCTTGCTTAACTTTGTGAGACGCTATTTTGCCGAATTCACTTCCCGGGTATTCTCGAGTTTTACGACAATGAACGGCAGTATCATTTCCGCGGGAGAGCGAGGGAGACGCGTTGAGAGACTTTTCGCGACATAAGGCAACACGACGTACCGGGAGTGCCTCTAATGCGTTCTCTAATTGTACATCCTCGCGTCCGGCTTATGCGCCCTTTATTACGTTCTAAGTCATCTAGACCTCCGCGCGTCGTCAGAAAGGGGATGAGTCTCTCTCTCTCTCTCTCTCTCTCTCTCGATGTGAGTTTTCTTTTTTTCCAGTTGTCACGTCGTCGTTGAGAAAGTTTTCCCGATATAGATCGCATCATAAACAGGACGAGTAAAAGGCACTTTTTACGGTCACGACGCAACTGCGTAAAATGCAGTTAAAGTTACAACCACGATAAAAGGCTACTTGTATAACTTTACACGCGATATATACGCGCGTAGGCGTAAAGCGTTTTTTCTACAAGTTGTTCCCCGCGGATTGTTCGAACGGGGCGAAGGCGGTGAGAAACAAATATGCGAACACGTTTCCTTATAATTCGTTCTTTCTTTATTTTAAACGTGTGCACGCGTGCGTGTGCGCGCGCACACACGTTATATTGCCATTTCGCTTACGTTTTTTTCAATACGCGACGTGTCCGTATCAATAAAAAAAGTTTGAGTGCGCGCCACGATATCGCGGCACACACGTACGTTTGTTGGAACTGTGTGCGCGTGTAGGTCGGTCGGAACATTTAATTAAGCTGTTATGCATTTTTAAAACATGCAGCATGTACATATTAAATCCACATGGAATTTTATGTTCGTCAAACTCATTTAACTTTTGAACTCGCTGCACGTTGTAAATGGATAGCTTGTCTAGTGCCCATTTAATGGTGCGCGATTGCGCGTTGAATAAATCAAACTTCAGAAATATTCGATGCGTCAACAAACGATACCGCGCATAAACTGTTTTTTTATTTTTTTTTTATTTCACGTCGCTGGAAAATAATTAATTATTAAATCTTCGTTAAATTTCCTTGGTTTCTTTTTTTTTTTTTTTTTTGTAAGTAATATTATTACGCATTTTGTTGCGAATTTAAGGCTTTTGATGGCAGCAGATTCGATCGTGTTGTTTTCTATAACGCGAAATTCGAGCTCTCTCTCTCTCTCTCTCTCTCTCTCTCTCGCGCGCGCGCGGCAAATTTCATTTCCCAAATATCCGGTAATACGACAGGACATGACGCCGTGGACGCGCCGCAGCTGCGAAGATTAACAGAAAATCAGGATCGGCACATGTGCCAAACATATCGGGGACGCGGAGGTGCGGAGACAGGGCGAAACGGAACGGAACAAGCTCCGGACAGGAAGATCGGTAATCCGTCTCAGAGCCGACAAGCTTCGCGCTGCGCTACGAAAGCCGAAGTGGCAGAGCTTTCGTTCCGATGAGAGAGAGAGAGAGAGAGAGAGAGAAATATAGTTCACGGGGGAAAGCTGTAATGCCGCTCTTCGTCTGGGATTCGCGTAGCTGCACGTGGAAACGACGTCGTAAAAAACAAAAAAAAAAAAAAAAGCCAACCGGTCACTTATAACTCTCTCTTCGCGGCATAACGAGGGGTACGACTCCTCGCTATCGCATAACGCGAGAGGTCCCATTATTACGTACAACGCGTCGTATATGGGACACGCCGCGAGATCTCTCACGAGCGCGCTATACCGGCCGGGAGAGTATAATTTTCTCGTTTAAAGGCTGTTTTATCGGTAATGTTTTAATTGTCGTTTGTGTGTGTGTGTGTGTGTGCGCGCGCGTCCAAGCCGGCGCATACGTACGCACGACGTCGTGTCACGTAATGTATGCCCGTTTTAATATGTGTTCTTCGATGCGCGGATAATCAACTTTGCGCCGCTGACACGGTTTTGCGCGACGGTCGCAACGTCAAACGCGTTGGTTTTTCGAGGGAACGTCGTAAAACGCTCCGGTGTTTAAGTCCACATCGATCGTCAATAATCGACGTGGGCGCATTAGTGCCTGTTTTATTTCTCCGCTCTTTTCTCCTGTCGCATCTAATGCGACGCGATATTAGGACACGGCGGGAGTTTTTTTTTTTTTTTTTTTTTTTTTTGATTTTAATATTTGTTTTTTACGAGGACGATTTTTCCGTACGGCGAATAGTAGTAGGAGCGCACGGGGTGTACTTTTATAGAATAAATAATAGAATACGTATATCCCTCTCGGGAAAAGAAAGAAAGGAAGGAAGAAGAAGAAGAAGAAGAGAGATTAATTATGCACGGATTCTTAATGAGAATATTCTTTCTTCCAAGAATGAAAACTCAATTTTACTTTTGCAGGAGCTTTTAATAAGAATAAATAAATAAAGCCATTGTGTCCTGCGAGACAAACAGTAATAATTAACAGTTCAAACATGTGTCTTTGCAACAATTTCAACACAGGTCTCGTGTACTTAATATATTTGCGTTGTGTGTGTGCGCGCGCGCGTGTGTGTGTGTGTGTGTACATTCCCTCACTTGGAAAAAAAAACATTGCGCGCATTCAGTAAGTATATTCTTTTATTTAAACACACTATTGTTTTCGCGCGAAAAAAGAAGAACAAACTTTGAAAATAGTTTCCGCGCGTTTTGTTCAAGTATTTGCGCGTTCTAGACAACTTGTTAATTCCGTTTAATTGCTATCGAATTATTTATACGTAGGTTTGTACGAACAAATTTTCTCCCCTTCCCCCTACCCCCCCCCTGTCTCCCCCCGGCATAATCCCGGGTGTTCCGCGGCAATAAATACGCATTAGTATGAAAATACGCCAGGCTTTTTGATCTACGTCACATTATACCGCCGCGGCTTGTGGAATAAATACACATTGCTCGTTATTCCGCACGTTGTTTGCATGTTTCACATATTACGTACGCTTATCTTACGCGAAATCATGTGTGCCACGGAAGAGGGAAAAAAGTCTGAAATTGAAAAAAATAAAAGAAAAAAAAAATAACAAACGCTCGAAACGAAACGTCAACTCGCGTATTTGTTGAAATTGTTATATTTTAAGATTTTTTTTTTTTCAATTAAATTAAATTTCAGGAGAGAGATAAAGGAATTTTCCATGCGCGCGAGATGCGAATTATTGTTAGGCGCGTGTGGTTTTCCGAATTAAAATTAATTTACACGTGTGTGTGTGGTAATTTGAAACAGTTGAAAAATATTTCGCGCGTGTTAATAACTTTCAAAAGCTTTTGTTAGTTTCGCTTGCTCAACAACAATTATATTTGCAAGATACGGGATTTATTTTTGTCGATGCCATCCTCTCTGAGAGACAGTGATAAATCAGAGAGCGAATGAAGTATTGTACACACCAACTCTTGTTAAGATTCGTTATCCTTCTAGAGGGATGTATTTTAAGTACATGACGCATCACGCAAAGCACTTTCGTTAATGTCTGTCTATTCGCGCGCGCGTGCCGCCACTCTCTCCCTCTCTCTCTGTCTCGATGAATTATTTATGAAAAATTGTAACATAATTTCACGTTTTTATTCTCACCTTGCGACGTTATCCCCCGGAAAGATCTCTCTCACTCCCGGGAATAACTCGAAAGTTGATTAGCACGAACAAGAGAGGAGAGGGGGAGGGAGGAGGAGGGGGTTATATATCAAAATCATTTCGCTATAAAGCACGTGTAATAATGTGCGGTTATTGTGCATAAAATGCGAAATCCGCCGTCATCTGGATGCGTAATCATCTTTTTACGTCTTATGGGCGTCTCATAGCGGAGGAAAGGTATAAAATTTTATGAATTTATAAATAGTAAAATCCTGCCGGGGAGGACAGATTTTTCGCCGCTGATTGCGAAACGTGAAGTTGATATTTCCAACGCGTTTATGTGACACGCACTTGAGAGAGAATTCGCATGATATTTAAACCGACAAACGCTTTTTGTTCTTGATTATATAAATAGCGCGTAAAAGCGTAACATCTATAACGACAATAAAATTGTACATTTCGTTGAGAAGCAGTGGACGACGGAAAAAAAAAAAACAATGTTGATTACCTTTCAAAAACTCGGATAATCCGAATATCTCTAAATGAATTTCATTAATGGTAATTAAAACGTACGTGGGGATACGTTAATTATCATTTAACGAGCGCGGGAATTTATTGCACAAGTCAATTACAACGAGTCAAAATATAATTTTCCATAAGAATGGGAAGGTACTGAGTAAGTTATTGTTCCGTAAAGCGGAGACACGTGATGTCGAACGTGATTTGAAAATTTATTATTTTCCATTGCCCCATCGACGCAATGTTTTAAAATCGCGCGTGATTTTTTTCTTCTTGCAACATCTTTTCAATAATTTATTACATATATATTATACATATATATTATAATAATTTATTACATATATATTTGTCACTCGTATCTCGTGAGCAGAATATTGTTTTTCAAATAACATATAGATAATTTTTAAATAAACGCCGAAAATGATATCGGCGCGCGGTATATTTGTTGAGCGTTTTCCGAAGTACGCAGAAATCAAAGGTCGCGTTAATGTCCCGGTGTGAATAATACCGTTCTTATTTGTGTTGTCCAGTTTATTAGGGCACTTAACCCAATTAACACATTGTACTTTCGTACCATCCACACACGGCTCTACGTACCATCCGCACGAGCTTACACGTGTACGTGTCACAACATACATACATATTAGGGGTAAGAATATAAAGCGAAAGAGCGTGTACGCGGTCTTGCATTAATTTAATTAATTTCAGGAGCCGCGCGTATACGCGCGCGCGGAGCGCACAATTACCGAAATGAAATTATAATAACTGGCCTATCCTCCAGCGTTATTCTCTTAGTTGCCCCCCCCTCTCTCTCTTTCCCTCTTCTCGGCCTTTTTCCTCTCGACCTTTCCTCTTTTTTTTTTTTTTTTTTTTTTTTTTTTCCGCGCCGAGTTTTTGTAACAAACGAAAGTCTGTCTCTTATGTTAAAAATTATGTCATAAATTTCAGATTCTTTTTCGGGAGTTTATATTTTTGTGACAAAAATCACTCTTTTCTTTCTCTCTCTCTCTCTCTTTCTCCCTGTCTTCATTCCTGATTTGACATAAAGCGTGTGTCAAGCTCTTTTTTTTTATTGATGAAAAAAAATTTACAGCGGCACGACACACATAAAATTATTACGGTAAAATTATCTGACATTACATTGTGTTTACTTTGTTCTTTTTTTTTTTTTTTTTTTTTCTCGAGTGTATACGCGATGCTTTGTGAGATTTGCATTCTGGATGGTTATTCTTATTCGTTTCAAATTGCTAACGTGAAAGGGGAAAAAGAAGACCGGAGGGGAGGGTTGCAAGATCTAGGTAGACAAGTAGTAGCGGAACGGGATGGTGGTGGTGAGGAGGGGTGGGCAAATGAGTGAGTGAGTTTTATGTTTTATGCGGGACGTAACGTTCTGGGATTAGCATAGTACATGATTGTAAAACCCCCCTGGCGAGAGTCGGAGAGAAGCTACAGACGCGTCATCTCCGCTTCCACTGGATACGCGGTTTCGCTTTACAGCTCAACTTCGCCATGGTTTTCGTTGGCATGAAGGTATTTTTACAATTTTCCACGTCTCACACACACACACACACACACACACAAGCCACTTCTTCCGTCGTCGTGGAGTTAATGGTAAGAAACCCCATGTGATTCGAAATCTTACGAATTAAAATTTGTATATCGGCGCGAGAGAGAAAAACTTTTTTGTTTTATCGCGCGCGGACGATTGCAAATAAGTTTTGATAAAATTTGATTTATTTATAGATTGTTTAGTTACATTTTTTAATTTTTGTTATAGATTTTTCGACAAATTATTGTAGATTTTCCAATCAAGTTTTCTATTACGTTCGCATTATATACATATTGTTTTTGATATCTGCCGTATTTTTTGATTTTATTATCGTAGTTATCGATACGCCAGCTGGAGATAACAAAGTCAAAAAGTTTTGCGTTCGTGCAATCTTAAATATATTTATTGTTGCACAATATTTCCCGGTTGGCTCGAATTAGACGAATTATTGCAATTTGATTTCTTTTTACAAGTGTGAGAGAGAGAGAGAGAGACAGAGAATAAATAAGCTGAAAAACTCTCGGTATTTTACTTACGTGACAACAACGTATGAAGGAGACTTGAATTTGTGTAAATAATAAGGAAATCAGATTGTGCACAACGAGAACGCTAATTTCTCTGTTATTTTTGAAGACCTTGACCTACAATCTCGCCAACTTGATCAATACTTAGATCTACTTCGTTATTGCAGCTAAAAATGTACCTATGCATGCCAGAAGAAAAATCTAGTAATAATTCATGAAATGCTCTATTCATTCTTCTCTCTCTCTCTTTTTCTCTTTCGGAATTAAATAGAGAGAGAAAAAAAAGAGAAAATTTTACGGTTTGCCTTTCCCCTGCCTAGTTTTAGAACGTTGAGAATTGTCGTTTGGAAGTTACATACACGAGAGTTTGAAATAAAAAAGAGCGGGTTTGTTGGCGCGGCGCCACACCCGCGATTCCAATAACCCTCGTAAATTAATTCGTACATACATTATAGCAAAATCTAATACACGTCACAGATGGGAAAAAATGAAATTATTGATATGTAGAAAAAAAAAAATCTGACATATCCGACGATTAAACCACGTTTAAATACAACAAATCGCGCGCAATAGCGTATTTCAACGTGTGTGTTGTAACAAATTCCGTGACACATCAGCGTTCACTTTCCCGGTGTTTGAAAAACAAATACAGCGTATTTGCAGCTCGGTGTAAGTTTTCTCTCTCGACAAACGTTCGCAACTTCGCGTTCGCAAACGGGGTGCAGCAACTTTCGTCGCGCGCGCGCCGGGTTATTTCGCACTGTTTAAGTTTTGACAAAGGAGCGCGGATTGTACATTCGATCGGTTGACAATCGAGACACCATCGGCGCGAGCGAGTTTTCGAGTGAGGAATTTCCTCTAATTCGGTCCCGATGGGAAATGGACATCCGGGCGGATAGATGCAGAGTTTTGGAATATACTCCGTGCATCGCGGCGTCGTCGTATCGCGGGGGAAGCATCGCGTGGTGCGCCGCTTGCTCCCGCGTCCGTTTTATTGTTCCATGGAAAAAGAAAACGAGGGAAAAGGATGGCGCGGAGCCGCGGAGGCAATCCGCGACCGGAAATTTAAAAAGTTGCGCAAATACACGGGGCCACGGATACGTTAGACGAGAGAAGGGAGGGGTTGCGCGGCGGAAGAGGGGTCGGTAGGTTGGTGGGTCGCGTAAGGGGAGAGAGAGAGGGTGAAAGTATACCCGGAAAAAGGGTACGCAGACGAAATTACGTAGTTCCGAGCAATTCGTAGTCGAATGAACGTGTATGATCAAAGTGCTCCGGCGATGCTAAAGTGGCGATACACCATCGCCGAGTCGATACCCGCGTCTGCGGTATTACCGCGGATTTGTACGGTACATTAGGTTTTAATCATCGATCGGTGAAAGCAATCGCACAGCAGTCCGTCTATGACACGCTCTTTCCTTTCTCTTCGTTCTCTCTCTCTCTCTTTTTAGTTGACTTTTTTTTTGTTATTTCCATTCATAGAGAAGTGACAAATTATTTCGCGAAGGAATACTCGCTCTCTCTCGCTCTCGAATATGAATCACCGTCGCATCACGCTCTTTTTTCTTTACGCGTTTTACACTATCGAATAACAATTCATTTCTCCATCACCGTAACCCGTGGAGGTAAAACAATAAGAGTACGAGGCTGCGATATCGTTGGAGATTTATTGGCAATAATTTTACTCGCTCATATACATACATATATACACACCCTCACGCGAACACATTCGCGAACGACTCCTGTACACGGGAATGACGGCGTTTTTACACTCCCTACTGCCGCCAACCTTTGGTTTAGGCAAAAAGAAAGCGAGTTTATGCTCGTTTCGCCGAGCTTGATTCTTCGTCACGCTTTATCCCACGGAATATCAATTGCAAACCTTGTATGTAATTAACTGTGACATATTTTACTTGTTTTTTTTTTTCGATAAAGGAAATTGAAACAAAAATAAATATATTTTTATTTTTAAGAGTGTAAATTCTTACACATTTTTTCAATTCTTTAAAATCATATAGGATGCTTGATTTGCACACTCTTATTTTTCTTTCCCAATTAATTTAGAAATTATATTGCGAAAAGAAAAACACCTCGACCAGGAGTCGAAGCACGAAAAGCCGAGGATTTTAGGTTCGACTCTTGGCCGTGATGTTTTTTTCGCAATATAATTTGTAAATTAATTGGGAAGGGAAAATGGAGGTATGATATGCAAATCAAGCATCCTATATGGTTTTAAAGAATTGAAAAAATTTGTAAGAATTTACACTCTTAAAAATATAAATATATTTAAAATATATTTATCTGCAAACAATCCAGCGATTGGCTCTTGCCACCTTTGAAATTTATTACTAGTTTTAACCACATGAACCCCTTAAATATCTTAATTCGTTTAAAAATATATTAATTGCGAGATTAAAAATCTCTCGGCTCGAAAATTGTTTTTTTTTTTTTTTTAAACTAAAGCAGAAAAACTTGATTTTGACAAATCACCGTTTGGATCCAACTTGGAAGCGTGAAAATTTTGTGTTATCGTCACGTGTTACGTCCTGCGCGATGAGACAAGAACGGCAAAATGCGATGTAGCTTTTGGAACGAATTCACTGAAATGCAACATTTATGTCATCATCGCTCATTGTTTGTTACTTACATTTGGAAAGCAAGAGTAATTATACGTGAACAACACCGCGCTTGCAGACTGAATAGATCACTGGTCGACGAGCACTCGCGACGCGAGACCGAACTTTGACAAACAGATTGACTGCGCGAAAACGCCGCGTGTCTCAACGGGACGACGGAAGATTTAGAAATGACGTTCATGCGTTCGTCAACGTGTTGTCAAAGAGCGATCGTTACTTCTCACGAGATTGCATTCTGCGAATTAAGATGCGATAAACATTCGAAGTCGGTTTCGTTTCTTCGAAGAGTCGCCGCCCGCGCGATCGAACGGCGCGGTGGCGGCGGCGTCGTCGTGCAGATAAGCGCTGGACTTACTCGCGGCTAAGACTCCCGTTAAAAGTATCGAAATGCGATACAGCGATATGAATCCGCGGAAAAAAAAAGCAAACACGATAACTATATAGAGCGCTGTCTAAAAATAATAGAACCGGTCTGGTTGCGAACAAAACGTATCCTAATTCTGAATTTCTTTAGATCTTTTTTGTCTGAGCACTTTTCAAAACTTTCTTCACAAAAATCACAAAAAAATTGTGTAAAAATTGTGTTTTCATAAATAAAACATAGTAAACATTTGAAAGAAGATGCTATCCAGAAGATGATATCCGAAAATGTTGCGCAATTTTTTGAATATTTTAAAATCAAATAAAATACGTCGTAGATGTTCACTTTTAAGATACAAAAAAAAACAAAGTTTAAGGGTGGAAATAATTACACCGAGTATTATTGTTAATACAGAACTTTTTTTATAGACGTAACAAATCTCCCGTGAGTTGTTTAAACTCTTCACTGAACAAGCGAGCCACCACGTGCTCATCCGTGTGTCACACACCTGTCAGGGCGAACATTATAAGTCGCGTGTGAGATACGTTCATTCCGATGGAGATTCGCGAGTTATTCCGTAAACAATATATAAATCTTCAAATAATTTTTAGCTTTTCATAGTCGGGATAACAATAAGTAACAATGCCAAGTAATAATAATTCTTATTATTAGACGTATTTCGACTTGATAATTTAAGCGAAGCGTGAACTCGAGAAACTGACGCAACATATTGCGAAACACACGTGCCTCGCGGCTACGCCGGTGTGTGCGCGACATGTGTGCACGGCTTTTGTGTACAACACAATTAATTTGCTGTTCAGTTGGCTGTCGAGTTGAATATTCGTTCGCGAATGTTTTGATTTTCCCGAATATTCATCGGGAAAACAGATCGCGTCGAGAACTTTTCATTTTCAATTACTTCGAGCTATGTGGCAATAGCGAGCGGGCATGAATACGTAATTTTTGACCTTTATTGCTAATTCCGATTTTTCTCCCTCCCCGGGGGCTATTTTTAACGGCGCTTTCAAGATAAAAGCCGAATCACGGCGCAGTGCGGAGACGTAAGCGCTTTGAATTGTGTTCGTACAACGAGAAAAAAAAAAAAAAAAAAAAAAAAGTTCTAACAAATTTCTCGTAATGCATCAACGTCTGTACTTTATATCCAGGCTTGTGCCGCCCATCTGCGAATCGCCTCTGACGGCCGGCAAATTAAAAACCGTCCAAGTTTTCAGACCGAACGTGTCTCGACAAACGATGCAAAGCAAAGGCCGGAATAAAGCAGGTAACGTAAGGAAGTAACGCTTTAATAAGGGTGGATCACGCCAAGCGTATTGTACTGGCAGACTTCTGTCATGCTTGAGTGAAATTTCGATTTCTTGTACCGCGGCAATATGTTATATATACATATTGCCGTAAATATAATTAATTAACCGTTTGTTTTAACGACGGCTGAGTCAGTCGAGGTCCGATAGTTATTTATTAGGCCACAGGGATATTTAAATAATAACAAATAGAGGACAAATATATTTAGAAAAACTTTTTAATTAAAAAATATTATATTTAGTATATTTGCGTAACACGCGAGGCAATTTTTTGATTGTTCGGTAAAATAATCACGTCTCAGCCACAGTCCTCCGAAAGATGTGCCAAGAGTTAATTAATTAACATGTTAATCAGAGAAAGAGAGAGAAAGAAATTTGTAAAGATATTTAAAAAAATTGAGGACACATCTCGCGTATTGGCTTGTTCGTTTGTATTTCAAACGTTTCGACAATTTGTACATTTTCTTCTGTAGATAAATTTTGTTGCATAATTACATGCGCGTCTACATTCCGGCGTGCGATACAATCGACGATCGCAATGACCGAAATGAGGCGTCGGATAATCAATTTTAATTTGATTTACGCCGCCTTTTCAACGGCAAGCGAAATAATACTTCGGTCCCGCAAAGGCGAGGGAAAAAAAAAACGCCCGTTGCATTTTGTCAGCCTTTGTTCTCTCTGACTTATATTAGATGGAGAATCATATTTCTCTTTAAACGCACGGCGCTGTCACGACCGAGACGGTCATCGTTTATAATCAAGCGTATAATGAGTCAGAGACAGATCTGTTGGATTTTTTAAGTCCCGCTCGATCATGGGGTATTGCTCGAACACTCGTGAAACCACCACCTTTTGCAAGTTCTTTCCCTCTTTCGTTTCTTTTCTTTTTCTTTTTTTTTATTTTTTATTTTTTTTTTTTTATTTTTCCACCTCATGAATATTCAGCTGCTACCTTCCGCCGTGTCATGCAGATACTGTTCTGTCTGCGACGTATTAAATCTTTAAATCCAGACATTCGCCTCTGAATATAAACTCCGAAGTTAAAAATGGCATCGCACACGTGTGGATTTCGTTGAACAAGAGAATCGTAAAAACAAAAAAAAAAAAAACAACGAGAAAATTCTATACGTGAAAGGAATTTAGCTTGCAAACTTTTGTCGTTCCGAAGGTAAACAATTTTTGTAAACAAATCGAACGAAAGTAATCTGTTAACTATTTTTTTTTTTTTTTTGCTTGCTCAAATCGACGAGTTGTCCTCGATAGAAAAACTGATTCGAATACAATCATACGAGATGCGAAAACCAAAAAAAAAAAAAAAAAAAAAAAAAAATAAATAATAAAAGCGCGCGCGTAGAAGTTTCGGAACCAACTAGAAATACAAAAGTTGGTCGCGGCGTCGTTTTAGCGCAGTTAAGTACTCTTTAAGCTTAATTAACCTGCTGATTGTTCAATCTGTCGCTCTCAAAGCCGCGTATGCATACATTTGTATACACACGCGTGTGCCGTGTCGCGGGCAGTAAATATGTACGTGTGCGTCTGTATATGTATATATATATATACCGGAATATATGCATATATCTGTGCTTTGTGCGTTCGGTTCTATGTAATGTATACACGACACACATATTGATCGTTTGCGCTATTAACAAGTAGTGTATCTACACATTGCGCTACACATGTCATAATTCTGATTGCTTGACGCGGACATTAACGGACGCTCGTGACGGATTACGGACTCGCGGAAAACTTGCTCGCCGATTTGCAAATCGGTCGGCGCGCGCGCACACATCGCTCGTTCTTCAAAACGCACCCCGTACTACATACATATTACGCGCTGTGAATATTGCGTAATAACGTTTATCCAGAGAGAGAGAGAGAGATCGGAGTAATTGGTACAAATCTACGTTTGCGAGAACGTCGTCGTGTATATACGGCGCGCGACTTGCAAAAATAACTCGGGCCGATAAATCAGGCTTAACGCCTTAAGTCGAAGTAATGTCCTGAAAGGCTGACTGTAATAAGACAATACGAACTCGCGGAACGATTAAACATCCGGCGGGCGAACACACAGAGCGCGCGCGAGAAGAGAGTTTTCGAGATGTTTCATTTTAATCTGAGTTCCTCGAGAGAGCCGAGAGTTGTTCCACGGGTGCCACCCTCGAGTCGGTGTACTTCACTCTCCTCTCCGCGCGCTTAACGCGAAGGAGAGACTCCTCTTCGTTAAGGAGATATACACGAGCGCCGCCAACCTTGTAAGTTAGTCCCCGACTCTTGATTTCGGGTCCTCTCTCCTTCACGCTCGAGCGTCTTGTTCGCGCGCGTTTTCCTCGCTCGTCGTTCCTACTTCGACATTCTTCTTCTCTTTAACGGGACGCGGGAATAATTTCGCACAAGCGTTACGTATGACGCTCTTCCGCGAAGAAGAAGAGTTTCCAGCGCGCGAAACTGGATTTTACGACCCCGTCGAGTGCCATAAATACGCAAATAACCGAGGACGCTGTAACAAAAAATGGGCGCGCCTTTAATTTCCTTTTCGCGATATTTTTGAATAAAACACCGACAGTCCGGCGCGAACGGAAGACCACAGTGCGGTGTGATCTGACAAATGAGTTCGAAAAAAAAAAAAAAAACACGATATTTGAGAGACTTGATGAAGTAGCAGAGAGCATTAGCGAAGCGATGAAAGAGAAATAATTTTGTTTTACAATATAGATATTTTTCGCGCGGCATCCAATTATGATATTTTGTCGCGACGAGAAATATATATATGTACGTACGGCGCGTGCGTGTATATATATATATATATATTTCCCATTCGATGAGATACTACCACTGTCACTTGAAAGCTCCTGTACTTTGACGACGAAACGCGGCGGCGTATATCGCATAACAAGAGAGCCCCGTGTGTACAACGATTGTAGCCTCCAGGCTTCGTGTACGTTCAGCTCTTTGCTTTTTCCATCAGACACACGGGGAAATAATAACGAAAATAACAAGAGCGAGTTTTCCTGAAAGAGGAGCCGAGATAAAGTCACAAGATACGTCGCGCACGCAATGTGACCCTCTCTCCTCCCCTCTCCCCTCCTCCTCCTCCGTGACCGTTCCTCGTGCTTCTTATTATTAAACATACGCTTTAGTTCGTTTTGTTTTTCAGCGCGCGCGCGCCGGATATAACTTTAAACAAGTTTATTGTACTTCTTCGTGATTTTTGCACGCCCGCGGTGCGGATTACATTGAGATCCATTAGCGTTAATTAGCTTTACGCCGAGGAGGCAGACATTTTATCTCGCGGCGAAAACCCGGTACGTCCCGAAGCGCACAAACGCACGGAGAGATGCGAATATAATTAGATGCCATTTTTTTTTTTTTTTGCTTTGTAATTTCGATCCCCGCTCGATAAACACGTCGTAATTAATAACGACGACGTCGCAACACTGTGAGGGTGTCGAATAATTTTTTCGTATCGGGCGTGAATTTTCAAAATGCAAGGTGTTGAACGTGGTGCATTTTTAACAACATTCGACGCGCAAAAGACAATTCGGAAGTTAGTTAATTTTTCTAAAAAATTTGGACAAAAGTCGGACTTATCTGCGTAAC